>JAIPRL010005707.1:0-30735 GCA_025469235.1 Pemphigus obesinymphae
CGATTTGTGTTTTCATAATAAAGTGATAATTTATACACTAAATAGATAAGATGAACAAACGGCAAAATGGCCGTCACTTTTTTGTTTACATGGAAGTGACCCTTCTGCTTTAATCTATTCTGTGTTACTACTACTACTACCACCACCACCATTACCTATACCATTGATTATATATAGTATATATTATACTATATATAATCAATGCCTATACTAATATACTATACTCTTTTACTATACCTTATACCTGTTTTCCTATAATACACAAAATGCATATTATTATATACTAGTTAAGAGCATATATATTATTATGATAATGTATTATTATCGCTTTAACTTGCACGTATAATATGACAGGGTTGGTTAAATTCAATCGATTTTATAATACATTTCAAATTGAAAAAAAAAACCTTTAGACGGCAAAAAAATCAAAAAAAAAAAAATAAACATGTTTTTAAAACGTTTCCCGCAGAAAGTAAAAATAACGTTTTAAGGAAATTTTCAGTCCAAAAAAAAAACCCCTCGTTATATTGAAAATATTTTCTACAAACGTGTTTGTTTTTCCCCAAAACATTATCTGACTTTTCGAAAAGGCTTTATAAGAACTTCATTTTCATTATGTTTTGCCATTTTATCAACAAGTGTAAATAATAATAATCGATTGTAACTTCGGTATGACACGGAATACAAAAAATTATAAATATAGCATTATAATAATATAGATAATAATGCAATATATATATATAATATAATATTATGTAGGCATAATAAAAATTCCAAATAAAATCGATTCTATTACTCGGCAACCGGACATAATCCAAAGCCGAATTTTCATCCCATCCCACCGATAATTAGGTAGGTACGAAATTACTTGTTTAACGAACCGTACGAGAATATTCTTATCGTACGATACTATTATTGTATATATTATACATGTATATAAATACAATTTTACGATTTGAGAACTTTTTGAAGTTTTGCAATATTTTAAGATACCTATCGATTTTTTAAATATTTATATGCTTAGATAGGTAATAGGTAGGTAAATAATTATTTCTGACTTGTATGTTAAAAATAAAAACAAATTCTCTATAAATAATTTATATACTTAATAAATTCTTTAAAGTTTAAATAGTAAATAATTTGCTTATTATTAGGGGCTGGGCAAAATACTTTGAGAAAAGTATCTTGACACATGATACATGATAAGTACATTCATTTTGAGAATCTTCATGCAAGATACATTATACATTTTGTTTGTAGGAAAGATATAAGATACAAGATACTCTCAAAAATATAATTATTATTTTATAGTAAAAATTATAGTTACTATAATTTTTTTATAAAAAAAATATGTTTATTATGTTGAATATTTCTCAAAAATCAAAATAAACAATATACAAATAAAATAAATCACATTATAGAATCATATAATTAAAAATAATTATAAATTCAAAATATTTTATAGTAGAGTGAAATAAATATTATTTGATTACAATTTTATTCAAAACATTACCTATTACATAAAATGATTTATATTTTAAATATTATAAAATAATAATAATAGGTAATATTTTATAGTACCTATTTCAGTTACAAGTGTTCAAGTTTATTTTATATATACGATTATAAAATTATACCTACTATTTATTTTTATAATTTCGTGACGTAATGGTATAATGAAATAAATTTAAGCATAAAAATCTAGAATAGATAAATATTATTAAAACTACAGATTTAGGACTTAAGTACAAAATATATTATTATACGCAAATTTAAGTGTTTTATACTTGATATATCAACGTTTTCGACGATTTTCTATATACAATATATACATATATCAATAAGTATAGTTTGGATTTCTATACATTTGCATATTTGTTCTGGTTGATCATGTGATATGTTAAGTATGATATGTTCATGATGATAGAATTAAGTGTACGAATTTTTTTTTAGCGCATATTTTGATCGTTTTAAGGAAATATTGTATCTCTTATCGTATATGTTGGATGTTTTATAATAAAATATAAATTTAGTTAACGTTTTTCGTAAAATATTAGGTAACTAAATTTCGATAAATTAAAGAAATATATGTTTTATATTTTTTTTCAATTAGTGTTGAATTAAATTGATATATAAACGGGTTTTGATATGCATTATTGCGTATTTTTACACACCGTGTTTACTTCATACGGCCCACAGCTAAAGATCAGCATTTCTTAGTTTTAGACTACCTATCTATTAAATAATACCTACATTAAATACCGTATTGTAATGCAACTAAGATAAAACATTCGAAAAAAAAATATTCGTTTTATTAGGTACTTATATTAAATAATTTATTTAGTGTTTATTATTAGAGAATAAATGATTTTTCGACCATTTTAGAAGGAATATTTTATATTTTTTGTATATGTTTCAGTGAATATATTTATGTATGTTTAAGCATTTTTGCCTGGTTTTTAATGCATATAAATATCTGCAGGGCTCCGCCGATAAGTATTTATTTGTATGCGTTACGACGTATTATACGTGACAAAGGGTTTGTTTCAACCCTCACATAATAACGTCATTTATAACAATATGTATTATCTCATTCCTCGTTTATCAAGTTCATAATCATATGTCTTATGATTCGTCAATCCTGTCTGCATGACTGCATACCTAACGATTAATACAATATTATTATGGAGTACCTACTATATTTACTCACGTATGCACATTATCCAATCGTGTTTTTCGATCCACTGGCCCTTTTTAGAATTTACATTGGTACTAAAATATACTAAACGTCTATACGGACAGGTGATAAATTAAATGCGAACTGTACCTATAGCCGTTTAAAAACCAAAAAACCGTAAAATCTAATTTTTAACTAACAGCTAACAGGTAGGATTTTAACTTGTTAATAATGAATAAACCTATATATAATTTCACAAAAAATGTTTATATGTATATTTATTTTAATGTTAAGTATACAATTCTATATAGTAGGTACCTACTCGCCCACGGTGGCAAATCAAAAAATCGTTATTGAAACATGTGCCTTGGTTTTGTTCTGTTTTTTTATAAAAAAAAATATAGCTAAATTATATCCATTTATTCTGGGTGGGTATAGGGGGAGGACTACAATTTATTTGGCTGCGTCCGAATCGCATGCGGCAGGAAAAAATAAAAGCAAGTATAGTATAGCTGTATCTGAATTGCATGCAGCGTTTAAAATTGGTTTTGACTATATTAGCACCAGTAATTGAAAACCGAAAAAAATGTCTAGATTTTAGTGAGAAGATAGCGATTACTGTTTTACCAAAAACGAAATATTAAAATATTAAAAATATTAACGGTCTTATGTGTGACTTATTATGTACATGTGATTTTATGTAACTGTAATTATAAATGTAATTGATGTAATTTGACGCAATTTGAACATTTTAATTTTAAAACTTTAATCACACCAAAAGTATTATTTTTTACTGACAGTCCTAAGTCTGTTTAAGTGGAAAATTAAATGTTACATAGTTAACTTTTTAATTTTAAAAATGGCATACAATTCAAATAGACCTATTTTAAATACTGCACGCAATTCGGACATTTTTGGTTTTGCTAGTTCGTTGTATAATAATAAAATTCGTATACTATGTGAAATTTTCAAATTTTTAGACCTATTATTTTTAAAATTACAAAAAGTAACCAGGTTTGGGTAGTATTAGCCATTAGGTTTCTAAACATAAGTTTAGACACCTTAGGCGTATATTCCCGTTGTGTCTGTCTGTCTGTTCATATAGTTACTAATAAATAATTTCGAGATTTGGTCACCAAAGAGATAAATATCTATTATTAATTTTATAATGATTTTATTACATAGTTACGAGGACCATTATTGATTTGATTACTATAGGGAGATAGACATTTTTTTTTATATTCGTTTTGTTTCATAATATTTTTAGATTGTTGTTTGAAATACGATTAAAAACTGGTAATTTAATACGCTTGCAGAGTCGGCTTTCCTAACTTGTTTCTATACGGGTTTATCTGAAAATTATCTCATCAAAGTACCAACACGACCAAATTTAATGTCGGAAAATGGGTACACACGTATAGCGATTGGATCAATCGTCTACGGGTGGAAATGTTATTTCAAGAAAAATGAAATTATCGAAAAATTATCGCGCTTATAATTTTTAATACAATATTTATTTACAATAAATTTAAAAGCTATATGCATAAGTATATAATATAACACGTGACACTGAACTTTGAATTCTCTCGGCTCCCGATAGTATCGCTTATGCGATGATGATATACATATATATAACACTGCATGGGGTACTATTTGCTCAAAGGTTTTTACTCTTTAGTGTCGGCCGTTACACTTTATTCCCAGCGTGATTTTCAAAGGACTAGAAAATAAAATGGGATAGCTATATAACACGCGTATAAGTGTCAGAGTCTTTAGTACTATAACCCACTCCACTCCTCATAATCGTCGTGTCAAGTTTTTTTTTTTTTCAATCAATTTTTACAGTATGCGTATTTTTACAATATTTTTGGACGATCGGGCAAAAATTCCAGGACGTAAAATTCAATGCATGCATGAAACGCATAAGTCAAAAAATCATAAATTGTAAAAGTATTGGTTTAATTATAATTTATATTCTATATAATACGATTATTTTAAATAGGTATATGTAAGTATATTAATAAGTGTATTAATTGCAATTTATATAGGTACTTTACTTAATTGTATGTTGATGGTAAGAGCTAGGGAGAGAGGAAGACTAGTGAATGATTTTAAGAAGGTGGGAGCACGTGAAGAAGATGCGGGAGATAGAGTTAAGTAAATGTGTAGGATTAGGGTGACCGACCCTCAAATAGTTGGGAGATAAGGCATAGGAGAAGAAGAAAATAGGTACTTTACTTAATTTCAATGAATATTATATAAAATCGAAAACAGGACAAATATGGAATTGCTATAGGGAACAATATTGGGAAAGAAAATAATATACATTTACAAATACACACGAAATAAATCAATTTAAAAATATACTTTATTACTTTGTTGTGAAAAATATAAAAATGAAATTAGTATCTTTGACAACTTGTATTTATATAATTAATTTTAGCAACCTAAGGATTATTGAATGGGGAATTTCTGAGAAAAGCGATAAATCGAGTTGAGTGGAGTCTAGGTATCGTGGATTTAATAAGAGAAGAGTTTGGTGTGTAGCGTGGTTAGAAAAATGAAAAATAAGAAATCGGTTGAAAAAGTTCTTTAATATGGTATTAGTCGAAGGAAAAATTCTAGAAGCATGGAGGATGAATTTTGTGATACCACTATTTAAGCGTAAAGGATATGTACAGGAATATGGTAGTTGTAGAGGAATACAATTTATGAGACACAGTTATTTGTTATAAAAAATCCGTTTAAAGTTATACCTGGGAGGTCAATAATGGCGTCAATATTTTGTACAGATGATAGAGTATAGACATAAAAAAAAAAAAGGAGAAAATTGTGTATT
This sequence comes from Pemphigus obesinymphae, assembly GCA_025469235.1. NCBI lineage: Eukaryota > Metazoa > Arthropoda > Insecta > Hemiptera > Aphididae > Pemphigus > Pemphigus obesinymphae. The sequence goes on from JAIPRL010005707.1 coordinate 5,517, forward strand.
GTAAACATTAATGGACATAAACCAAGAAAGGATTACCAAAAGTATATGTGAATGTAATATTGAGGACATGTATGAAAGGACGAGTACAAAAGAGAGGAGTTTTGTGTGAAAAAACTGAGGATTTTAGTGTTTTGAGACCTTACTTATTTTTATTAAGTACCTAATAGATGAAATAACAAAGAATATACTATAGTGCAAGCTGTTTATGGATAATATAGTAATAGTAAAAAGAATACTGGATAAGTGAACAGTAGACCTGAAGAATGAAGGGAAGTTCTTAGAGGTGGAATAAAACAGAATATATATTATAGTATACAAAGTATGATTTCAGAGAAAGGAAATAGGGAAAAGCAAGTAATGACGTTTTGTGGGGATGAAGTAGGTGAGGAGTGGCATCAATTTAGATTGAGATAGCCCGAGCATGTTTTAAAGAAAGAATAGGCAAAGGCAATAATACGAAGGAATGAGAGAAAAAGTAAAACAAAGAAGAAAAAAGATCTTGCAATTTGTCTTCGAAATACTAAAATATACTAATTTCTTGTCAATTTATAGTTGTAATACACGGGCAACCCAGGGTCAAGACATGGAAAAACAACCTGTAATATAAAAACTGATAAAAAAAGAAAAATTATACGTACCTAACACAAAAAACTGCACACGAGCGAAGCTGGGTTATTCAGCTAGTATATTATATATAATATAATATATACCCCTTGTATAATTATTTATTATTTTGTTCTCTCTAGTTACTCCACACATCCATCTTAATATTCTCATCTCTGCAACACTCATACTCCGTTCTATCTTTCTATCTACTATCCAACATTTAGATCCATATATCATTGCAGTCCTCATCATTGTCCTATAAAATTTACCTTTTAATCTAATTGGGATCCTTTTGTCACACAAAACCCCTGACGCTTCTTTCCACTTCATCCATCCATACTTAATCCTATGTTTCATATCTTTCTCGAAACCACCATCCTAAATACTTGAATCTCATCAATATTATCCCCACTGAACTTCATTACTTGCCTTTGCCTAATGGCTCCGTGTTTCTTTTCTCCAAAATCATACTCAATATATTCTGTTTTACTCCTTAATCCTTTACCCTCCGCTCTTCAAAAGCTTCCCTCCACTCTTCTTTCGATTCACTTTGTCCTGACTCTCTCCTACCAGCACTATATCGTCTGAAAACAGTATGCTCTATGGTAGTTTACCCTGTATATTCTTTATTATTTCATCCATTACAAAGGAAAATAAATAAGGACTCAAAGCCGAACCCTGGTGCACTCTACTCTCTGATATAATAATCTTTACGTTCTCCACACAAACTCCTCATTACTTGCATATACATGTACTCAATTAAATTCACATTTATCTTTGGTAATCCTTTCTTCATTAATGCCCACTTCAAGACCTCTTTAAGAACCCTGTCATACGCCTTCTCCAAATCAATTAAAATTATACACAATTTCCTCTTCTTTTCTCTATACATCTTTACTATCGGTCTTATATATATACAATATTAGCTCTATTGTACTCCCAGGCATAAACTCAAACTGATTTCTCCTAATAAATGTCTCACTTTTTAACCTTTTCTATATTATATATATTATATTTTTCTAAATCTGCATTCTGTGACTCCTAAATTATATCCCTTAATAGTTCTCACATTCCTATACATCTCCTTTACCCTTAAATATTAGTACTACACAACTCTTCCACCACGCTTCTATAATTTTTCCTACAAAGTACCTTATTAAAGAACTTTATCTATTATCTTATACCTAAACTCCCTAATACTTTCCATACTTCTACTGATACTCCATTTAGTTCTACCACTTTCTTATTTTTAACTTTTCTAACTACACTCCCCACTTATTTTCCTTTTATTAAGTCCACCTCAATTTCCCTTGACTCTATCGTAAACTCCTCTTTTAATATTTCTTTAAAATATTTCTTCTATTTATTTATCCTTTTCTTGTCATTTTTTAACACTCCTATCCTCATCTTTTTTACACTATACATTTTTAAAATTCCTGGATTGTGATTCTCTTTCCTTAGCATGCTTGTATACCTTGTTCCTAATCTCTCATACAACTCATCATATTTCTCTAACTTAGCTTTAACTTAACATAACATACATATAATTAAAAAAATAATTTATAAAAATTTAATTTACCTTTATTACCTTTATTATAAATCGTATATTTATATTTTCCATTTTTTTTTTTTTTTTTTTTGTGTTAATATTTGTTTGTTCTAGTTATATTGAAAATATAATATATATATATACATTAATATTGGTAACCAACCACGGAAACGAATTGTAAGGACTGAAGCGGGTGGACGTTAGGAAAATCACACTCTTTGAGCGTGTTAAATTCCCTGGTTTCTATTTCTCTAGAACGATGACAACGAATCGATAACACACACGGACACATTGGGAATATAAGTAATACTTATGTATAAAAACCTAAAACTAAAATTTGTAATATTTAATTAAAAATATATACCTATCTTAATACATATATATACTAATATATATATATATTATAATTAAAATTGAAGAAAGTTTTGTCATTCTAAAATCTTATAAAATATACTAAAAAATGCATTAAAAATTATTTGTACATTTTAAAACAATATAGGTACCTATTCAATAAATTAACAAAATATTCGAAATGCAAAGTAAAATTATATTAGTCGTGTATACATATATATTATATGCTGTGACCAATATTGACAGTAGCCGAATAATGTAACATTATCCAAATGTTAACATTAGCCACTGTGCATATTGTTAAAATTTTGGATAATGTCATAAAACCCATTACGTGTAATAGAAATAGATACATTTTTTATTTTTTGCAATACATCGTTAAAAGTTTGTGTTACCTACGCGCAAATGAAATAGAATAATAATTTATTATGCAAACTAAAATAAATTATTACAGGAAATATAAAAGGTGACAGAAACGTATGAAATTAAAATTTAAAAAATTAAGGTTATCCACGATTTATACCGCCGAATGTTAACATTACCTGTAATAATATATATATATATACATATAATATAACAATCTAAATTGTTTTTCTATTTAATTGAATAAAACGGTTTATACGCTAGTGTTTTATTGTAATTTGGTATTATTTTGTCTGAAATCCGATCTGAAAACTATTTTGTACTACTATACTATTTTTATCATTATCCAAAATTACCATAATACATCTTCCCTCTCCATTTCACTATTTTCTACTCTTTCTCCATAATATCCTCCTCCCTCTCATTCTGTTTCTCCTTCTCTCTCTCTCTGTAAGACGAAATGTTCGTCCTTTCCAGTTTGAACCTACTCCTAAAGCTTTCACATATTTTTTACAACGGCTTCTCTATCCTATTATATGGATCTATCAAGTATTCTTTCTCACTACGTTATTTTCCATCACCATACATAATATAAGTAGATTTTAGCTCCAAAAATTAAAAAATGTCAAAATGTAATATTTTATTCTTAATTATGTCTAATATGTTTGATTTCTTAGAGAATGACTTTAGCTCGTTATTGAAGTTAATAATTTTCATTATTATTATTCTTGTGTGACGACGGACAACATTGATTAAAAAATGGTGAGATTGTGAGATTTTTTCAATATATATGGTTACATAAAATGCATAAGAGGTATTTTTCAAAATTCAAATTAATACAAAAATATTTGAGAAATTCAACGAAAGAAAAGCCACTTATCATCAAACATTGCAATACTTAATGTCAAAATCGTACTCCAAACGTATATATATATATAATATATATATAGACAAAATTATAACCACGACTTTTCAAATTTGAAGCAAAAAAAAAAAAAACCTAAGCTCAAAGAATAAAGTTCAAAATGGAACCTAATAAATATTATATAGGTAGATAATAAGTACCTAAATTTTTCATACGTTAATTTTAAGCCTGACTTAATTTTTTTCTGTCACACTTACCTATATAATATATAATATAATGTAGTGATATGTTTTTTTTACTGTTCAATACCTACAGGTGTAGGGTATAAGAAGTAAGTAATAAATTTAAGTTTTATTGGTAAACATTTATTATATGTTTATAAACTTAGGTGTAAGGATACGTTGAATAGTATAATTTATAGTTAACTAAATAATGTCTATCGCTCTCAAGACCTTCAAAACCGTAATTATTGGTTACGAGGTCGATCCAAAAATATACTATATAAAAACCTATGAAAATGCTCTTAGAAAATGAACGTATGGCTTATAAAATACCAAAAGTGACCTTAAGAAAGACATATATAACATAATAAGTAAAAACACAAAAATAAGAATTTGAAAAATACCATTAAAGTTCGTAAAAATGAGTGAATGTAACAGCTGTCAATGTCACGAATAATACCATGATGTCGTGGTACAGATTAGATAGGGAGACCAGTGAAAGTTTAAATGAACAATGGCTAGAATGTGTTCGTTTTAATATCTTTTTATTTGAAGCTTAATTTATTGATTCAACTATTTACGAAAATCGCAAAAGTTTAAATAATCAGTTTACATTACTGTTTGTATACTATGTATTCTTTAATTATTTATTATCCTTTTTTACATACGATGTCCATTCAACACACTGCCATTTTTATAACATAAAGATTATTTAAACTCCTATTCAAAATAAAACTATTTCAAACATCGTCGATTCATGAATATGTTAGTTCAAATGGTGGTTTAAAACAAAGTTTCAACAATAGAATGAATCAATTCAAAGTTTTGCTATGCAACCCGCATTAGGTGTAAATGTAGAATTGCGTTTTTTCAATCCGATAAAGTGATGAAAATCGATATTGTTTGATTTTTACATTATCGGGTTCTGTTTACGAATATCGACATATTGTATTGTAAATGAAAAAAATAATAATAGACTCGTAATTTTTCTCTCGATTATTGAGAAAATATTAAAAATTAAACGTTAAATAACAGAAAAAAAAAAAAAAAATCTAAAAGTGATGTGTGTAAATATTTTTGACTGAAGCCCAGCCCCCCCCCCCACCCAATAATCTAAAACGATTTGCCCTTATGGTCATTAGTACAGTAGTATACCTACACATTTTACACATTTTTAGCTATAGAAAAATATAGTTTAACTTTTTCAAAAAAATTAAAATATTAAATCATCAACTACGTTGTAATAGTAACAATAATGAAATTGTATATAGTAACTGCATACCTAAATAGCATCTATAACGATTGTTTTTTTTTTTTTTTTTTTTTATGGCATTACCTATATATAGATAGTATTAATGAATTATACATTATAGAACATAATTTCGCAAACTCCTGTTTCATAAGTTAGCCTATATATTATTTAAACGCGGAAAAAAATGGTACAAATCGCGTGCGCCCGGTGCGCTAATATTAGGATATCGGGTATCTCTATTTATGTAGGTACCTATACTGTATATATTGTATAGGTACCTGTTGCACTACTTACCAGTTACCAATGTTATAATCTCTACCTGCCCTGCCTAATCTACCCGTTTACTTAAATAATAACGATTGCCATGTTATACTCCTGTACCCGATCACCGCATGCAACGATGCACGATGCACATTGCACACGCATATATATATATATATATATATATATATGCATGAAATATAATATACGTACTTATATAATATTATGTTGTTGTTATTATTCATTTTTTTTTTTTTTTATACGGATACCTATTTACATATCACAATTGTGCCCATTATACGTTTTATCACAATCATTATTATATGATATGGCGTAGGTATATAATAGATTAAAAATACTATATATTATAATAAAATATATAATATCAATGTATGTAAATAACGTATATTATTATAATAAATAATATTGGTCGTGTGTAGTATACCGTATAGAGCTACTGTGTGTGTATAATATATATACCTACTTAAGCCCGTGTACTTACGTCATGCACGCGTATATATCGTGCACAACGTAAAATCGGCAAATTTATTAAAATTTTATAAACGTTCAGTGGCGTACACAGAGGGGGGGGGCTAAGGGTCTGAAGCCCCCTCCCCCCATTGCCAGTATAATTGTACTTTTTTTATGTTTCATATTATCAAATGTTATATATTATCTATATGATGCAGTGACGTATTTTTAACTTTTTTTCTATTGGGTGGGTCAAATATATATATTGAAAACCAATCATTAATATAATGATATTTACACGAATTTTCAGTACCCCTGTACTCCCTCTCCATAAATACGCCACTGTATATATATATATTATATTATATATACCATTATAATATATACTTTTAACAGTACCTATTTTATTATAACACTCAAATAGCATCTACTATTTATAATTCTTTCATGCCTAATCTTGTGTCTACTGATTACTTATTTATTTTTAAGCCCTCCCCATTGAAAAATCCTGCGTACGCCACTGTAAACGTTATACACGCGTATCTACTATACTATATAGGTACCTATTGTATACAAAGGGAGGAGGGATGAGGGTTAGTACCCCCACCGCATGATCTTTTTTTTTTTTTTACTCAAAGAATCAAGACGGTATTTTGGAATATATAAAGGCAGTAGAAAACATGAAAATTTGCATTAAAAATCCATTCATAATCCGGCCAATAGCGATTGAATCATGACGTTCCGTGTTGTCCATAAATTAATTTTAAAATTATAAAAAAAATTTATAAGCAAAAGTCGAATTTTTAATTCTTTTCGACTAAGTGATTCTTCGGACGTACCAAACCGATAAATTTAGAGTTTGATCTGTATCTTCTGAACGGGCGGTTGGTTAGTCGGAATGGTCAGATCACGAATTGAGTAATATATATATATATATATTAAGGTATACGTTTTTTGATAAGACTCAATAAAATAAATCAAGTGCGGTGTATAAGTTTGATGTTTGTAAATTTAAAATTGTCAAAATATAACATCGAAATGTGTTTAAATTTCACTGTCTTTGGTTTCCGATCGAAATATATTCCTATAATATATAGATATATTTTAACCGATCGATTTATACTAAACAATATTTCAAAATCATTATTCAACATATTTGGAATACTTCATAAAAAATATTCGGAATATTTTTTATATACATACTCTTTTTATCTATATGTATACCTACTAAATTTAAATAATGAAAATATTTAATATTAATATTATTATTATTATTATTTAATTGAACTTAAACAGTAAACAATGTATATTTGAGAGGTTCTATTTTTTTTTTACATTTTGAGAGAACAATACATTGGAGTCTGATGGAAATAAACAAAAAAAGTATTTAAAAAATATTTCTTCTGAATACAGTATTTGAAACATTACCCAAGTCTGCTATATTACCTATAGTAGGCATACAAGTTATTTTATCATATTTCAAATGTTCAATATTCATTAAATAGATACTAGTCTATCATATACAGTTTATTAGAAATAATATTATTTTGTGATAACTAGTAGTAGGTATTATGAACTTGCTAGTTACTGAAGTGTATAATTTTAAAAATAATTGTTTATTATTTAATGTGAATTAATTTGTTATAATTGTATATAAGTAGATAATTTATACACATAAAGTACAAACATAAATTATACATAGTAGGAACGTATTAAGTAATATTTATTAATTATGAGCAGTGTTGAAATCTGGATAAATTTATCTAGATAAAAATGTCTTTATTTTTTATTTTATCTAGATAAATAATTTACCAATACATTATCTCTAGTACTATCTAAGATAAATAATTTTATTATCTAGATAAAATCCGATAAGCGAAGTGCTTCCATCCCTACTGACACCCAACGAACGAAGTGCACCTTTTTTAAAAAATGTATATTACCTATTATTATATTGTAGGTATACGTACACTATATAAATATAATAAAAAATTTTATCATTATAAAACATTCCATTTTAATATTTGTAAGTTAATATCTATTGTATTTTTACTTTATATTAAGAAATGTATAAATAAAAAAATAATATTATTGTAAAACGTTAAATGATATTTTTTTAAATTATATTGTTATAAACATATTTTTCATTTAAGTCTTTAAATAAAATTTATTAATAAATTTATTTAGAAAAAATTATCTGATTTTTATCTAAGATAAATCTTTTATTTAAATAAATTTTAGGTACAATTTACTTTAATCTAGGTAAAATCTAAGTAAAAAAAAGTAGGTAGGTAATTATCTGGGCTCAATTTTTAATTTTATTTTAATTGATAAAAAAAAAAACCATTTATCCTGATATATTTCGATTTCCTTGGTTTTACAGTATACCTATTATTCTAAAGTAATTAATTTTTCTTTTTACAATTCGGGGGTTTCTTTTAACCGTTATTTAGTTCTGGAACTGTACCTATACATATGTATACGTATATTAATTTTTAATTCGCTTTGTATTTTGTTAATTGTTAAGTTTAATCGTATTTGTTGTACGAAAACTGTTGAAATTAAAAGCCACCTACCTAATTTAAATTATTAAAAAAAAAAAAAACCCCGCTTTTTTGGTACTTTTTTTGTATTTTGAATATTTTCTAAAAGTAATTTAAAATTTTACCAAGTATATAATATTATTGTGTACCTAACGAATTACGTAATAAAATTAGCCAACACAAAAGTCGCGAAATAAGTCAATAATATTCGCATTATTCGGTTTACGTCACATTGAACCTCTTGTTAGGCATTTCAAACATATAATTACTATATTGAGTATTTTAATAGACAAAAAACAAATCTATTTATAAAATACTGAACACAAAGGCTCCCGTTATAGATCTAAATTTGCAGTCTTCACAGTGCTCATTTACAGTATACATATATAGGTATAATAATATGTGATATGAAAACATTTTCCATTGCCCACTGCAGAAATTCCAGTACACTTGGTTTTTCGCTTATTTGATCAAATAATGATTTTTTCAACACAATATATAATATAACATAATATATAATTGTACGAACATACTTAATACCTATAAGTCCAGAGTCCTATTATACACCTTCGATAATAAATAACATTAAAAGGAGTATTACACCCAAATATTAATTTTCTTTTTAAAAACTTCCATACCAACTGTATCTACTGCCAAACGCTCATTTTCGTGTTTAAAAATAGTAAAACATAAAATGTCTTGGGAACGGTACGAAAAATCTAATGTCTATATATAGGTAGGTAACACATTATTCACTTTTATAATAAAGTAGGTATGCTTTTCTTAAATAATTAATTTAAATTATTAATATGTCATCCATATTCGTAAAGATATAAAACCAAATGTAAAAGAGCTAGAAACATATAATTGAAATATTTAAAAACTCGGACAGGACAGTATTATTATTATTTTTAATTTGAAAGCACAGATAAATCACTGCATTCGAAAGACGATTCTAATAATCGAAGTTCTATATAATAATATTTAATAAAAAAAAAAAAAAAAAAAAAACTATTCTCAGCAGAGCTTTAATATAGCATTATAGTTTCGGTCTTGAAATCTAATTTTACTGACTATTATTTAACATAACATGTCTCGAAATATATCATTTTGTCTATAATAATAGCCCAAAATTAAGAAATTTATATACATTTCTAAATGAAATTCTAAATACGCCACTGCCTATATACCTATAGATATATGAATTGTTTATTATATTAATTGGGTATAGTTTTAATTTTGAGTATAGCGAGAAAAAAAAAATCCAAGTTATATTTCCTCCCTTCAATGAAAAAAATCCTAAATAAGTAACTGAAGAATTTTAGGCATCGAAATAAGTCAAACTTTAGGTACACGCCATAATATATATTGTAAGTAGGGCTCGGATGTTGATGACTTTTGCATTTTTTTTATTTTTTTTGGAACGTCTTAGGTGATACTTTCCTGGATAAAAATATGATTCAATAACATACGAATCTAAATAACTAATTTTATTTTGCATTTTTTGACATTTTAAGATTATTTATTGTTATTTTAGGTCATTTTTAACTATTTTTCAATAATCGTCAGAAAATTCACGAGTAGCAGGTACTATTATTATAATTACCTATATAATTATATAATTATACATTTTTATTTTTTACATAAAAGCAATTTTCAAATTCAAACTTTAATATACCTAATATGTAGTATTTTAGTTATTTAATATGCAAGTATAGTTAAAACAATTTTAAAAGTTTTTTTTTTTATGTTTTTAGTTTATAAAAAAATTCAAGGGTATTTCTGAAAGTTTTTAGGGAATTTTTTCGTGTTTTGTAGGTCTTAAATGCATTTTCATAGGTTTTTTAGGGCATCAACATCTGCAGGGCCCTAATTATAAGTATACAAAATTGGCCCTTATAGATGTTATAACTAATTATATGGCCTAAATATTTTATTTTTTCGCAAATACCCGCAAAGTGTATATATAATATAATAATTAGTGATTTTTTTTATTTTTTTTCTCAACGTGTTATTGTAGAAACTTAACGTATACACACTTTTCCGAAACGAAATTACCATGAACATATTACTGCACATTTTTACACATTATTACACTATCAGCTATACGAGATACCTTAATACATTTTATCGTCGTTTATCAGACCGCGTAGTCGGTGAAAAAATGTACGTGCGTGTTATTATAATATTACCGTGTGTTCAAACATAATATATAGGTGGTAGTGTAGTACAACGACGAGTCACGGTTATTACGTCACCGGCTGACGTCACCGGCTGACGTCATTCGAAAAATTGTACGACCGGGCTCATTGTACGCGTGTTATGCAGAAGACATACATTGCACACATCATCATCGCGCGCACAGACGACACCGCGACAGGAAAGGGGAGAAAAGCATTTATATTATATTATGTGAGTCTATGGGTGGTAAAAAAAAAAAAAAAAGGGTTTTTGCGACGACGAGTCCCGGCCCGCGTGTATATTATAACCGTTACTGTAATTTAATGTGTACATGATTAAAAAACGTATTTCTCCCCCCCCCTCCTCTTCCCCGTTTAAAACCGTATATAATAGGTGATAGGTACACTGCGTAAATCGTGCGTAATATGCGTAATAATATATTATACAACTAATCGAAATCGGTAAGGCCAAAAAACAGAAGCCAATGTTTTATTATTTATTTTTTTTTTTTTTTCCTATACAAACGATCGGTCATCATTGTCGTATTCATAGTCAGGGGCGTCATTTCAGTTTTTTTTTTTTCCGGACGTACGGGCTTTTAGGCGGACACCAATAATTAACATTTCAATGGGTCGTTTTCCTTTTTTTTCCTTCACATTCTAACGTTACGTTAAACGTAAATAAGCAGAAAAAAAAAAAAAAAAGGTCTTCTTCGACTTTTTTTTTCTATCACGAAAATTTGGTCGCGCAATTATTCTATCAATTATTCTTATCTATTCTATGGCGGCGACGTATTAGAACATTGGCGGGCCACTTTTAAATCAGTGATGGTGGAGCCATGGCACACCCTGCCCCCCTCCAAATGACGCCCCTGTATATATTATCTCGTTTTCACAGACAAATATAAGGTAGGTATAGAGCACGATTTAAGATAATATGGTTGTCCATCGGCCTATGATAATGTTCTAGTTTTTACAGCAACAAAGTTAATCCAAAATCAGAAACAGCTGATTTACGTATACTACTAGCGCTTGTAACGGTTTAAATCAGAATCACGGACGTATATTATCAAATCATCCCACCATTCACAAACGTTATCACAAACCGTAATTTAAAATAATTTATTATAAAATTAAATATTACAGAATAAGTTAAATTTATTTTATCTAAGTATTAATTTATTCTGCGAATACATCTAGAACATTATATATAAATCTGTTCTTTGAATACACATTGGATTTTCTTTGTATTACATTATCTTCAAGAAGAAGCCATCAAATTGTATGTTATGTTTAATATTGTACCTATATTACATATGATGTTTTAAACAAAAACATATCACTATAATTTGTGATTTGTAAAATAATTATTGTAATAATTTGTAATACGCACAAGTCACGAGTTTACGGCAGTTAAAAATTAAAATTGTTTTGTTGTTCAAAATAATAATGATATTAATGCCAAAAAAAATATACTGTGATAATGTAAGTTATAATTTAAGCCGGTTGGAACGCTGGCCTTACGTATATCATATGTTAGATTATAGATTAACTTCGTTGGTTACATTATGACTGATGGTTGGACAACAATATTATCTTAAATCGTGATATATATATATATATATATATATAGATTCACCGGATCATGCTCACCCTCCCCCCCTCTCGCTTTTGACACTGAATATTACTCACTATTTTTTTTTTCTTTTTCTAATACTTATGAACGTACTACACTTTCCGAGTTGTATATCGCTTGAGTATAAATAACGTCTAGTGGTAATACAAGTTTTTTTTTTTTTTTTTTGCAAGTGAGAATACTGCAGCCTTATTGTTTTGCCGCATATTCGAGTGATTTTTGTGAACGTTATATATTATAATGCGTCGAATAATCGATATTCCAACGAGTAGTTTATTAAAGTCATTCTAATTTAGATATTGAGAGGGAGTCGATCATTCGGTATTTGATGTGGGTTCTGTATATTGGTAATTATGTTGAGAAAAATGAAAAATTAACGATTTAAAAATATTCAAATACGTTTGAAACTGTATACCTAATATTAATATGGTAAATGTGATCCTAGTCCCATTTTTTTTATGGTTTCGTAATCTTGATATTTGTTTAAAAACCATATAAAAATCACCTTCTATATTCTACATCTACAGCTCTCTCAACCATAATTCCAGTGGTGGAATTGGAAAAAAAAATAAGGACGGACTCTGAGCTTAGTTAAAAATCAGCGTTCCGGGACATATTAAAGAAAAAGTAAACCGTGGAAAACTTCGTCCCCCACACCCCCTATCCAAATTTTCTTAACCAGGGTACATTGGTCTAACAACATTTTAGATTATTATATAACATGAATAGAATAAAAAAATTCAAATTTTTTTTTACATCATTGTTGGGTTACATATTTTCAAGATAGCATTGTTTAAGCATTCCTCTTTCAAAATAATTTAACACTTTCCCTTTTAAATGAATAATCCAGGAAGTTTTAGATGTAAACCGAAATGAAGTTTATTGGTGTCGCATTGATTTTGCTATCCTTTTAGGCTTTAGCCATTCACAGATAATGAAGATTATTTATTACCTATATGATACCAATATGATTTAATAAGATTAACTATTCAACATTTTATATCGTGTTTTTTATCTAAAACTTATTATGTGATAAGGACAAAAAACATTCATTTTCGTAACTTCACGATTTTTCCAAAAAAAAATAATAAAAATAATAATTTTTAAAAATGTTAAATAAAAATTAAAACAAACACTGCGTTCCTTACGTTCCTTGATAAATAAATTAAGGGGCACGCTGTTAAACATAAAAAAAATGAAGAGTAGCTCCGTCCACCTGCATCCCTCCCCAAATCCACCATCGTCTACTGACGATTTTAAAATATTCCGAAAACATATGAATCTTTTAATAATCTCTGCAAAAGACCTTGGTGATCTCATTCTTTATGAACTTAATTAATTTTTTTAATTTCCAAATATTAACTAAGGACTTATTTATATATGCCTTGCACATATACGATTAATATAGATAGATCTTTTGGGATTTCTATAACTATTATTTTATAATAGGTCTACTTACCAAGTTCTCATGTCCATATCTATTTATTGTTTTAGTTTAGGTTGACCCAGGCCCGGATTAATGGGAGTAAAGGGGTCCATGACCATCCCGGGTCTCAACATTTATCGAAATAAATCACACTTGCACGCCTATAGGTGGCTTGACTATTTTTCTCGCAATACACTGTGTGGACTATGGATGTTATATCCCGAACGTGAATATTCTGTTCGTGGTTGTTCGCGAGCAACCTCGAACACGATCCATAAGTTGTCGGTCTCTGGGTCATGCTCACACTATTTTATACCTATTTTAAGGAAAAAATTCAGTAGCAGCGCATTACCATAATAGGTACTATTGGCAATAATAAAAATGATCGAAATCCACGCAAAATACAGTGTCTAAACAGATCACGAATCTTTGCTCTAGAAAATTTGTTTGTGTTCCAGTACTTTCTCGGGCGAAATTCTCAAATGAGTAACCACCTATAAAGAGAAGACGAGCGTAAAAAGTTCTAAAATTAAACAATAGATTTCCAATGGTATCTTGCACACCGGGCGTCTTTTATTCACGTTTGTTTCATAACATTATACTCTGTACTATAAATATATGATGTCATGTATCAGAAAGGAAAGGAAAGGAAAGGAAAGGAGCATATAGGTCGTTCGTATAATTTTTGGAAATCTCATTATTATTGTTTTTTCAAGCTCTAAATCCGATAAAATACGCCTAGTATGTAAACAAGGCGCGATAAAATTTTAAAATCAATATAAATATACCTACGTTAAATATGATGGCCTCTGGGCAACGAAATGTCTTGATCCGGGCCTGCATTGAACACATATTTTTTCCTACAATTTACTGCCTATAGAATATATATTTTATATTATAAATATGGGACAAAAACGGGACCTACCTTCAAAAACGAGAAATATGCCCACTTAAGTCCCCGTTCAAAATATATTTGAACAACGAGATGCAATGCTTGAAAAAGGGACAATCCCGTTTTAAACGAATATAGGTTACCCTATCTTAAGAGGACATTATTATATATACATTTATTTTCATGGTATTAAAACATGTTTGCGCTCTATAACTATACATCTGTAACTACACTAAATTATAAATTTGGTTGGCTTATAAAAATTAATTAGTTAACAAATACAAAGGTTGGCTCTGAAGATGATAACATAGTTGTTGAAATACAGGTATGTATACTGCGTATAACGCAGCTGTTAAAGTGTATTATTTTTGCGATTTTGGGTATAATGATCAAGGCTGGGCAAGTAACGAATTTTTTTAACTCATTAAATTTAAAGTTAAAAGAATTAAATTAAATTAAATTAAAAGTTACACATTTTTCTTTTTTTTTGTTAACTTTGAAAAAAAGTACCTTAACTTAGTTAAAAGTTGAAAAAAATGATTAGCAATAAAATTATTAGAAAATAACACCCAGCTGCTAAAATACCTATATTTTTGTCGTCACACTAATATTAATATCAAACAGACCGTACCAATCGCGTCAATATATTTTCTAGTGTCGCATGAGCCAATAAAACGAAAATTGACTACCATTTATCTCATGCTCTCGTATACCCATCTCAACGTTGGTTTATCATGATTGGAAATTTCCCAAAACAACAATATTGCATGACATCTAAATATTACAAAAATAATACGAAGAAGATCAGAGCCACGAACCACATAGATACTATATTTTTCTTACAAGTAGTCCTATTTATATAAATTATGACGTATAAGCAATAATATACCTATCTAAATAGTAGAATTAGTAAAATTGCCTGTAAGTACTAAAAAGTAAAAACCTCATTCAAAAAATGTGCATTTATTCTTCGGACGAAATTTAACTTAATTTAGATACTTTTGTCTAAAGTTAACTTGAAATGAACATGTTAAGTTTCCAAAAAAAAGTAACTTATTAAGTTGAAAGTTATATAACATGAATGTCTGCAATAAACGTATTATGAATTATGCTTATACGACTAATAATCAATAGTTATCAATTATTTTCGATCCAAGGTTTACAATATTTTATTTAATATAAATTATAAATATTATAACAATGTATTCAGTATACAATTTACATCAGATATATGTATGTAAATTTTAGTTTTCATTGATTATTATTTAAACAAAACTGAGATTGAAAATAGTAGGTATGGTGCATAAGTGGATTGTTAGTAGGTATAGTAAGAAGTAAATAACAAATTTGAATAATACAATATTGTGTATATAGATAAAGGGATTAAATGTGCTTACGCTTGACATAATGTCGATTTATGTAATATGTAATATGTATATTGAAATCTACAGATTATAAATAGTTACAAATTATATAAAGTCTTGTAGTTTATATATTATGCTGTAGATAGGTACTCATACAGGGGGCCATACTTAACATACTTAACACTTAAATCAATAATATACAATACGTATTAACTATAATATATATATATAAGATTAATATCAATAAAATGAATTCTACGCTTATTTAAATTTTTCTATAATATATACTATGATAATAATAATTGATATATCTATACTTAAATTCCTTAATATTATACCTAATATACATTGTATATATATATATATATATATATGTATAAATATATAGGTGTAATATAATAATATAAAACTACAATCTAATTTGTACCTACTTAACGCAAAGTACCTACTCGCAAAAAAAATTATATAGTGGATACCTAAACATTTCAATATCGCAACATTAATAATATTATTATAAACTCTTTTACTAATTATGGACAATATTGTATTCGATATAGATATTATGAACTATCAAATAGTTTAAAATAGGTGTTTTTCTTTTTTTACAATTTTATTATCACTTATCCAATAGATTGATAGGCGAAATATTGGGTAAACTATCGAACAATTTTATATAATCTATGAATCATACAAACGAAAAGTTCGACAAAAAATCGATCGGTTTCAAAACTATTCTAATCATATTCGACTATCGAATAATTCGACCGGATCGAATAGTTCGACTACTACCTAATAGCATTGATTATATATAGTATATATATATTAATATATATATATATATATTATATATATAATATTATTATATTATATATATATATATAATCAATGCTAATAGTTTATCGATAGTTTTTAACTAATCGATAAGTTATTAGAGGAAATTATATAATAAGAATATAGTTATTATAAGTATTAGCCGAATAGTTTGTTACAGTTACTATATCGAACAGTTCTACTACTTTACTATTTTGTACAATTGTCTGTTGACTCTATTACTCTGTTATATAATAATGAATAATTTTTGCAACCATAAACAAATCACAACTCGTCATTCATATTTTTTCCGTTTTACTGAGATTAGAATATTTTTACGAAAATACCCATTTGTTTCAATTAAAAATTATTATGTTTGCGGGTAAATAACAAACATATATCAATTATATTATAAGGAAGTATACATTATGCTGCTATATTAAATGTTCAATATGCGTCAATCGCTGATTATTACGGCGGTGACATTGTGATTGAAGTATACGTACTATAATATATCCAATAAATAAAAGTGCATTTTCAATGACAATGTATTTTTAATTTGTTTTAAATTAATAAAAATCGATTATATGCTCTATATATATATAGCTCTGTGAATAACGCAATGACCTAACCCCAACTTTTAAATTAATACATTTAGGCATTACAATATATAGTGTCTGAACATTTCAAGAAACATTTTAAAATGAAAATATAACGGTTAAATATTTCGATTTTTTTTTTTTTTTTTTTATCATTTATTATGTTTCTTGTAAAATAAATAAATATCTACTTATATAAAAATATTAAATTTAATATTTCATTTTTTCATTTAATTTTATATTTTAACATTTATAATATTATTTGTGTTATGCAATTCATCAATAAATTATAAATCTTTTATTTAATAATTTCGAAAATAAACATTTGCCTTTTGTAATATTTTTTTCTATTTCAATCGGTCTATGATTTTTCTGGCGGTTTGCATTTTTTACAGTATACCTACTCTAATTACAATAATTGCACACCTTTGTTTGTTTTATTACCTTTGATATCTTCCGTGTTCCAAAATACTTTATGAATTTGGCCACTGTGTGTTTACCCATTATACAAAATTCATAGTGAAATAAAATATAAATATAAACACAGCTGGTGTACCTACTTCATTATTTACTGAAGAGTAAATAGTTGTTTCCTACAACTAGGGAAGTTTAGTTTTTATGCAGTGTAGCCAAATAAATAAAAAAACATCCAATAGTTCACGATTTTTCAAACTTCAAACACTAATAATTATACGTATATATCATATAGTCGATAAATTACTATAACAATATGTGTATAAGTACTAGGCATTGGTCAAATTGGTGGGATACTGGGGACTAAGTATTCCTTCTGATTTTTCAGATACTTGAGCGTAGGTACCTCTAATATTTTTTTTTTCTAAGAAGAACGTAGGGGAATGGTATTTGGTTTTTCACTTATCACTTTTAAATAAAATATATTTTTATAATAATTTTTTTATAGAAATTTAACGAAAATCGGTTATCACAATCTATGGCTATATTGCAGAATATTCTGTGACTGTACTATCCATACGATGCATACCAT
This sequence comes from Pemphigus obesinymphae, assembly GCA_025469235.1. Taxonomy (NCBI): domain Eukaryota; kingdom Metazoa; phylum Arthropoda; class Insecta; order Hemiptera; family Aphididae; genus Pemphigus; species Pemphigus obesinymphae. The sequence continues at coordinate 23,912 of JAIPRL010005707.1, forward strand.
ATCACCGCACAGAATGCAACTTAGAGTATACAATTACAATAAAAATTATGAATAGGTCTTTATTTACATTGGCCTTTAGGAAATTCTCGACAATTTTCAATAATTATCTGGGGGGGGCTTATTCTGAAATGTGTCGAAAATGTTTTTCGCTCAAAAATCTGTCGAAAACATTTTCATTTTCGATTTTCACCAAAAATGTTATTCTCAGACCGTTTAACCGTTATAAGTACATAATTTTTTTAGTTTAAAATTTACTGTTCAATTTACCTATATACGTATTATTATAAGCGTATATAATAATGCTACCCCCCCCCCTCACCCTCCACACATACACTTGATTATTTTTCGGTATTTTTCTCATTTTTTTCTCTCAGCAAATTGGTGAAAACATTTTGTTTTTTGTTTGTTTAAATTTTTTTTAAAGAAGTAAGTTGGCAAATTGGTGACCCTTTTTTGTTGTCAACTCGATTCAGGAACAACCCTACAAACATTCTTTAGGCTTGTCCCTGATAATATACAAACATTATATGGTAGGTACTATAATATTATAAACAAACAAACAATTTACTGTGTTACCTACTCTATTTAATGAACTATTATACTATTTCACACTATTATTTATTAAAGTACTAAACCATTTTAATTTATTTGGTCGATTTCAGTCGGATATATCTACACAATCGCCCTAGGCATTGTAATCACTAATCAATCTCTCTCGACATAATTGCATCACCTAAATTTCGAATATTGAACATTAAATAAAGACCTAAAAGTTATTTTCATTAAAATTTAGAAAATATTCTACAGAAATACTACGATTTACTAGTATTTAAAGTTTAAACTGCTATAATAATTAATCATTTTCTATCTCCCGAATCTCTTCATAAACACAACACTATCCTCCTGTCATAATTTTTAAATGCGTAATTTATGTATGAAATAGTATTTTTTTATTCACAGGTAATAATAGTATGATAGGTTTAATATGTGTGTAATGTACATACATATTATATAATCTAATTGAAAGGTTATTATGACTAATCTCAGTATACTTTAATATTATTGTATTATTTTTATGATTTTGAATTTTCTCATTGTATTTTAGATTTTAAGCCAATTAGTATATGAGTATTGGAGTAAAGAGCTATTTTTATTAGCAAATTCGTTCTAGATAGTACTTTCTAGAGGTCATTTTTTTTATTTAAGTAGTTTTATAAAAGGGAAAAATAATAATAAATTTACCATGGTTACTATACATACACTACTAAAATAATGTCATAAAATTAAAAAAATGATATAATATATATATATATATATATATGTATAATACACCAAATTCCACTCAAAATCGTTTTATATAAATTTAATATATCCATTACCTGCAATATCCTACCACAAGGAGTGAAGTGCTTCCACCCCTATTTACCGCTTTTTTTATTATTGATATTATAAAAATACTACTATTTATAGTTGATCGAACAATAATGTATAATGAACAAGTACCTACTCTAAATTTGTTCTTTGTATATATAATAAAACTATAAAATACGTCACCATTTTGTAGATGTAATTTATACCTATATTATATAAAAAAAAAATTATTTAAAACCTATCAACAAAAGCAACATTATACAATTATTCAGAAAAAAATATTTTACTTGATAAAATAATTAATTTGTTAATAGTGTAAATACATATTACTATTACTATTACTATTACATATTACTATCGATTTTATATTATTTACTGTATACATATATACAATAATTATACATAATATATAATCAATCAAGGGCGCAGATCTGTGGCTAATTTTAGGGGGGAGCGAATGTAAATATGTATGGATTAAAGGGATAATCCACCTTCAAAATCAATTTTATACTCATCAAATAAGTTCCAAAGAGAGGGCGATCACCACGTCGTCCCCTCGCTCAAATCCGGCCCTATAATTAATGATATTATCTTCATTCTACTTCAGGTTATTTACTGCATTTAAAATATTCAATTTTATTTTATATAATCATTTAGGATATAAAATAAATGTAAAAAATAAAGAATTATATTACCCAATCGATCTAATTTTAATTATATAGATATCTAAAATACAATTTTATAAACATTTATACTTATACACCTATCTATGTATATATCTATCTGATATTATAATTTATAAAGAGAGTAATAATTGTATATATTATATATATATATATAATATAATAAGTATATATAAACAAATATATATATATATATCATATATTTAACTTTCGCGTATAAAAGATTATAAATAAAAATAATGATTTATAAAATAACATATTATTTTAAAAAACGATCATGGAATTTAATAATGTTTATTTAAAAAATTAACTAAAAAATACATATATAACCCGGAAATATAGCACGATCACAGAGTGGAAAGTTTATACAACGTACTTTTTCATAAAAGTTACACACTTATATATTATATATTAGAAGATCGAGCGTGCTTTTTCACCCGATATTATTTAGTTTAATTTACAACCTTTGTTGTTTATTTGTTTATTAAAAATAACTTATTATTTTTAAAGAATTCTAAACTATTTCACGGTTATATTTTATATTACTAATTACTATTTTACTATATGTTTTTGGACTATTTGTATCATAATAATAATAACACAAATTATAATTACATGCATTTTTTGAATTTTTTAAAAATTACAATTAAACATTTTTGTGCGTTCATTTTAAAATTAATTATTATTCATCTACCCATTATTTTCTTTAATTTGAACATTTTATTTATATTAGATATTCTTATAGCTGTTCCATGCGATACAATGGATTTAATTTCAACAATTTTAACTGGCTAAAATAAACAATTCTCTATATTAATCGAGACCAGCTTAATTTAATTAAACGCGTATAAATATTAAGTAGAACTATACTTCAAAAGACACTTATATTCTAAATGTAGGTACATAACTCTTAACATGTTTCAACTTAAAATAAATTATATTGTTTTATGTTTTGAATTATTGAATCTTGAGACTTTCACATAAACGTATTTTATTTTAAGTATTTATATACTTAACCCTTAATCGATACCCGTAGTGTAGTTAGTTATCACTTTGAAGTGGATATCTACATATTTTTAGATAAACAGGTATCATATTTAATTTTAATTTACAAATAACACAAATCAAAATAATTCTGCAATTGATTCTAGAACAATATGCAAAACTATAAAAAAATATTATCATAAAAAAAACCATACGATGTATACTGAAAATAGGTATTCGTGATATATATTATTATATTAAATCATAATTTTTCGAAAATAATTATGTTTATTAAAATACCGATAGTTACGCAAACACAACACTACTTCCAAAATAATTTTAATACTAACCCGTGCAAAGTGCAATGTACCTGATCGTAACACAATTGAGATGGTTTACTGTCTTGGTTACACTGCAGGATCTGTTCAATCAAAAAAAAAAAAAAATCTCCTAATCCTGAACTACATTAGTGTACGGTGGCTTACGACAAGCAAATAGATGTAGCTCGCAAACTCATTAAATGGATTAAACTCTGGAGGGTTGCTACTCTATAAATAATCTCTTAACGATTTCGGGTATACCTGTACATGTTCATGTTCAGGAGTGGTTTTTTTTTTTTTTTTTAAGAATATACCTGGTAGTAGTGTTAAAGGCAGTTATACGCCTCATTTGTCTTACGATAAAGCATAGGTAATGCTCGGGCTAGTATTGTGATTAATTCAAAAGTCGCGTTGTGACTTGTGTTCGCGTCAAAAATCAATTCTATAGGCTAATATCGGATTCTATCGAATAATATCTATTGGGTACATAAAATAACCATATGATACAGATAAATGATCATCTATTGATGCTGACCATCCAGAAAAAAACGTTTTATGGACAAATTATGTAATATAATTCGCACATCACAATAGCTATCCATTGGATGTGTGAAATAACCATATACAACGTCATATTTCTGTCGTGTAACCTTTGGTTGAAATGTGGTTTTCGAGAGAATTCGAAAATACTGATTTATCTATAGGTATACATTTTAGGAAAATTTTTATAAATTACTAACAAGTGGTCAAAAAGTTTGAAAAATGATATCTTGTTAATTACCCGTCAATACGTCAATTTATCAGTGCTACTGTAAATAATGTGTATATTTCAAATCTCTGAAATTATTACATTCTGATATACAAAAATGTTTGGTCATTTTTGGTATATATTTCCTGTTTACTTAAGAAAACTACCTACTGGAAAAATTGACTTCTTTAAAATATTAAGTACAATAAATTTCCCATCCAGATACATCACTACGAGAGAGTGAAGGTGGATAACCCTTCCCCCCCCAAAAAAAAATTATCGCCCTTCACTCAACCCACCCCCTTGAAATTTGGTAAAATTTTACATATTTTCATGATTCAAATATTAATAAGTACCTATTTCCAATTGAATTAATTACAATTTACAATATTAATTAAATTATAATAATAATTCAAATATGAAAATTAAATTTATTTTATATAAATACAATAGTAAAAAAATTAAATTATTTGTGCGATATAATAACATTTCGTACATGATTTAAACATTTCAGTGGTTAGAAACCATAAATACCTATGTATATTAACTAGATAGCCGTCTTTATATCGATATTGGTCTGATTTAAATCTAGAGCTTTGTGTTGATCGACAGTGGGCTTTTGGCGTTGATATCCGGGTGTAGCATGAATTTGACTACCTTTGCTTTGTTGGCTGCATGATTGATTTATCTGGCGAACTTCATCTATCTGTCGATGTGAATTCCGAGTTACTTCAGTGAATAGGACCATTTGATCTGCTGTCCCTACATGTGGATCACTGATGTATGTAGAGTTGACTTGTATGAGAACATAATTGTTTGAATTTTTTATGCGATGGTTGTGCTTTTTATTCTTTGAACCTAAATCCTAGCAGGTCGAGATGTCCTTGTAGTCTTTTGGCGGAGTAGTTGTTTGTGAGGCTTGTTACGTAGATCAGAGTGTCGTCGGCGAAAAAGGTAGTGATGGTTTTTGAATGGCGAGGCAAGATGAAGATCGAGAAGAGTTGAGGTGAAAGGCTGGAGCCTTGTGAGACTCCGGCACCGGCCAATTTCTTGGATTTTTTTGTTTCTAATTTTAATGTGAAAGGATCTGTCGTCTATAAATTCTCTGATGGTCTCGGTGAGCAGGGGAGAAACTTCTACTTCATACTCGGATCAACTTAAAGGAGAGGTCGTCGTGCCAGACTTTATCGAAGGCCTTCTCAATGTCTAGTAGATTCGCTGTAGTTTTTTGTCCCCTGTTCAGGTTATTGACGGTATATTGTCAGTGATGTTGACTATTTGAGTCGTGATGCTGTGTTGAGCTCTAAATATCCGAATTGCACTGGCCGAGGCGTGGTCGATAACTTAAGGTAATCTAGAAGAAAGGACTCGAAAACTTTTGACTTAGTGTTTAACAATGAAATTGGCCTGTGATTGATAGGTTGCTTGATGTCTTTTCTTGTTTTTGGAATCATGATCATATATGATGATATAGTTTCCGTTTTTCATGCTTTCAAAAAGTATTTTAGACGGATGCATCCATTAAAAATGTGAATTAGCTGTGCGATGACTATCACAGTGTTTCACATATACGTCTTTTATTACATTTGTACATATATCAAAAAAAAAATTTAGAACTATATTTGGTTAAGAGTTGATAAATTTTTTTATATATTTTTAAAATTCATATTTTGTTGAGTAGTTTGTATAAATATTTTGATGATTTCTCCGTTATCTCGTATTGTAATGTGTTTTTAATTTTAATATTGAAATTATAATAAATTTAAAATGCTGCACACAAATAACATTATACATTAAAATATAATCATTAAAATAAAAAAGTAGGTACCTATACACTTTATATTCATACCTACACGTATGTATATAAGCATAAACGTATATATTGTATTCGAATTTAAATAAAATGTTTTTGGGAAACGATCCAATGTATGACCACTGACCTACAATTATTATCGATTATACATATATTATGTACTTATGCGGTATAAGACCTAACACACAAATAAATGTAAGTATGAACTTTATTTTAATTAAATTTGTATTCCGTTCTATAAAATCCTAATCGAAAATATTTGAGACTAATGTTATTCAATGAACTCGATATTTATCTAATAATACAGAGTAACAATCTAATTTCATAACTAATCCCGATCAAATAATAATTAACCTAAACCCTAAAAAAGTTAATAATACTGCTATTACAGTAGGTACCTATATATATATATATATAGTTTCTAATTAGTCTATACCACAATTATATTAAATATACGAGTATGAGAAAATTGATTTTCTAACGACGTGCCATCGAGATAATCGAAAAAAAAACAACGAAGTATTTCCTTAAAAAACATAAATCCACTTTATCGTTTAAAACTTTACTATAATACCCACCTGATAATAAATAAGTTTATATTATAGATCTTATAGTCACACCTATTCGAATAATTAAAATTACATAATCATTTGCATCATTGTAAATATGAACTATATGATAATTAATACATAAAATAAAATTATATTTTTCTATCTGGAAATAGGCCGACTCAAAAAGCCTTGTTTCAAAATTGGTATTACTATATAATATTCCTATCTTTCTGATTCCTGTGTGGTTACTTCTGGCGTTCCACAAGGAAGTCACTTAAGTCCTCTCCTCTTCGTCCTTTTTATCAACTCAATTGGAAAATGGTTAACGAAGGCGAAAATTCTCTTATTTGCCGA
>JAIPRL010005708.1:0-15850 GCA_025469235.1 Pemphigus obesinymphae
ATAGAGTAAAAACATGGTTAAGGTCTCGAATGGGAAATGAAAGACTTAGTGGCTTAGCACTTCTGCATGTGCATAGAGACATAAATATTAATATAAACAATATAATAGATATATTTGCAAAAAAAAAGAATAGAAAAAGAAAGTTCATTTTATAATGTAAGTATATTATATATTATAATAGTTAGCAGTTATATATAATTAATAATAATATATGTATTTTTAGGTGAATTTATGGGAGAAAATATTTGACTTACCTACTAATTTCTTTTGAATAAAATATAATTTTTAACTTTAATATACTGCTTACTTTGTTATCTTGATATTGTGTATAAGTTATTATTTAAATATAATGGCCAAAAAACAACAGGGATATAAGGTGTCTAAACTTATATTTAGAAACCTAAAAGTAAAGTGTATGTATGAAATATAAATGAAAAAACACTTTTTGCCGCCCCCCCCCCCTCAGCGTTTATCAAGAACCGCCACTGTGTCAGTATATACATTAAAATACATTTTATGTATACTGGTATAGTAAAAAATATTGGTTTTTTATTTAACTTTCTTTATAAGAAAAATGTTTGTAACAAACTGTTACAATCTATCTTAAAACAAGTAGTAACGCACAAGCCTACCAAATTATTCAAGTTATGATCCCAATACTTTGAGTTTGTTAAACATGCTCTCTTTTCATTGAACCATACTGGCATAAAATTAATTACTTTGACATAACATAATATATATTATATATATTATTTGAATTTGTAAAGCATGTATACTGTCTTATATTTTTAGTATTTAACCAATGCTACAATGGTTTAAAAAAAACTTGACGAATACATTTTTGAAAATAGACTATAGCCTTTTCTAAATTTATATTGAATAATTAATAACATCTGTAACTTATCTTTTACAGCACCTTCATTTTCCTCACAACATTTTTTGGTAAAAAAAAAGAAGAAAATTTGTTACGAATACATGCAATGGATTTTGAAAATTTAACAGAATAGTAACACTACGCACAGAACACACAAAGGTTCAATTAGATTTAGTGCATGCAATGTGTAGTCAGATCGATAACACGAAACGAAAGAACCAAATTTATATCTTGTACAGTTGTAGACTGTAGGACGTAGATGATAGGTATAATATATTATTATGAAGAACAATATTCTTGATATAATCACGGAAAAACTATAAATTATATTAAATTTAGCCATGGCTAACAACGGGTGTATCCGATAAGTAATAGTACTTAGTAGGTAAAATTACAGATAAAAGGAAATGAAAAATATAGATGATAATAATATAATATACATTATCTAAATGATTTATATATATATATATGATTAGAATATACTTTACGAGTCTTTATACGCACAGATTATATGAATTTTATAAGTGTATAATACATATTTATTATTAACTAAAATAGCTATTATTTTAAAAATTCAAACACAGCTACAACTTGTCTCGGAGACAATTATAACCTTAGTAGTGATACGGTAATATGGGAAACTCGGAACATAATATTATGTTTTTGATTAGTATGGTTACTCTGTCAACTATACCTATTTTCAGCATCACTTTTGAATAGTAACTCCGCCTCTATATTACTCTATGGTCCACGACACTGCATGTATATATGGAAAACATTGAGATCGGTTACGCTACAACAGTACCTGGGAGACTTTACGTCATGTTCAAATATGGGTCTCACTGGTTCGTTATAAATACTACATATTACGCCCCCCCCCCCCCAATAATGTTTTGTTATTATTATCATAAATGTTATCATATACTATAAATCATGGCTAAATATATATTTTATATTATATTATGCTATATTATATTATATTCCATAATAAATGGATTATGATTCACGCACTAATCTTTAGTAGCATAGTAACACAATATACTTTTACATTTTAAATGTTACATTAGTCGTTTGGTTTTCAGACTTAATTTACTTAATAGACCCAAAAAAATGTTCTGCAGAATGGTTAAAACAATTGAAAGTTCTAAATTAACATCTAAACGTAGTTCATCCGTAGATTTCTGTAGTTCATCAGTGTTATTATACATGCTAATAACTATAAATGAAATTCACGAAATAACAAGACAAATCGACATTACTATTGACTAGAGATGGTTCAAACAGTTCGAAGGTCGAAAAATCGAACCGGTTCTGATTCGAAAGTCGAACACAAGTACTAAAAAGTTGAATCAAACCGAATTGGAATTTTTTTTCAGACTATTCGAACTCGAACTATTTTCGAACTTCAACTGTAACAAAATTCAAATAAAGCCGTATTAGTTTATCATTTTATTATCCAGTGTTCGCTATAAAGTACCTATAAATAGTATAATAAAATATTTTAAATACTTTATGTACCTAGTGCTTTGTAATTGTATACTTCCCTCGTAATATAACAATATCAATATTATTTTTCATTCAAAATTTACATTTTATCATAGCCTATAGGTCATCTCGAAAATAGACAACTTGAAACCTATATCAATATTAATTTATTACTGTGGAAAGCATGTCTGAATATTCGGTATAGTATAGTGTTCTATAGTGTATAGTGTTATTATGAACACACTACAGATCACAAGATATTTTTAATTATATCGTAAATTGTGTATACCATGTTTAGTGTTTTATTTTATTTTTTTTATTTTTAAAAAAAAACGCCAATATCGGCAATTATAGATATACAATTTAAAATAAGATTACATGAATAATTATTTATAATACACAGAAAAAAAAAACAGAAAAAATATAGAAAATGAGCTAAAATTAGTATAAATTGAAATAAAATTAAGCGGCAATAAACTATACTACTACAGGCTAATAACTAACAAAATGTAATTACATATTAAAAATCAAAATTAACATTATTTAAATTACGTAACATTCTGTGTAATAGGTGATTATGTCCACGAGATGTAGAGTGGATTGGTGACGGAAGAAAGAATGATTTTTGGAGTAGAAGGAAGGGATACGATAATTTATGTTTGTGAGGAGATCAGGTGCATCTATGGTGCACGCTCTTAGGAGCGAGGTTATAAAGCGTATGTCGGCATCTTGTCGACGAGATGATAATAAAGGTATTTCCAATATACTGCGAATGAAGGAATTTATTAATTTTATAAATAGTGTTCTTAAGTTTATAAGTAAATAGTATTTACTATTCAGTTTTAGTATTTATATTTCCAAGAAATATAGTACCTATCTGAATATGATTTTATTAAATAGAAATATATAAAACAATTTAATAAAAATACAAATTTCGTGTGAGTAAAATGAATAGTAAATTAATAAAAGGTAAAATAAAAATTACATTGTGACATCATTGTTGTTTTATCTTTTATTAATTATTTCAACAATATCATTAATTATTAAAGATATACTTAATTAAATTATTTGAACTTTATTTATTTGTTTTAATATTTTTTTATAATAATTTCATGCATGATGCATGTGCCAAGAAATACATGATAATAATGATATGATAAGATACATCTAGAATATACATTATGATAGTGCGTTACAGTGTTACAATATACAACATCTCTCATTTTTATTTATTTATTTTTTTTAATATAAAAAAATCATTTAAATACTAATAAACTTATACAATTTTAATCTGAACCTAAATTTACAGAATACGTATTCTTGTACAACAACAAAAATAAAAAATAATAAATATTGCTGACTACAACTTAAACTAAAATAAAATAACATTACATATATTATAAAACATTATACTATAATAAGTAAGTTTGTATAATTAGCTAGAAGCCACATCTAATAATTTTTTTTACTTTACGACCGAATCTAGTTACAGTCTTCTCATTTTCTATCTCCTTGTCATCTTCAACTATATCATAATTTTTTTCACTAATAATACTTTCTCTGTCTTTTTCTCCCGTAGGTTTCTTTTATTCATCAAATTCATTTAATTCCTCATAATTTTTACTTTTTTCAAAAATCTAGTATTTCTTCTCACTAGTCTCCCCTTATTATTTTTTTAAATTCTAAGCGTAGCGAGGGACCTGGGACTTAGTGGTTTTACAATGATGTTTATTTTTTTATTTTTATTTTTTCATTTTTTTGTAAACACTTTTCCTACTAGAAGGAGTGCTCCGATCTTTATAAGCTCACCTGGTTTCCGGTAGCAAATTGCATCTAGTCGGTATTTTATACAGGTTATTTTTTGATATTATCAATAGTTTTTTAATGTGTAAGGAAAAGCTACAAAAAATGAGGTAAAAACGATAAATATACGATTTCGTCAAATCGAGATTTTTCATTTCTTGGTAATTTCGAAAATAATGACTTAAAAATCTTGAAATATACATAGAATATTTAATTTAATAATATATTTACATTCATTAAGTTTTTTTTAATTCTTTTGTAATTTTGGGCTATTTATAGACATTTTAGATTTCGAGGTTTCTAAGTCCTAAAAGGGGTAATTTTCGGTTTTAAGACCTGAAAATTTCATACAGCGTTAAATATACGTTACTCTAATTAAATTCAAAAAATCTCAAAAATCCGTAGTCACAATTTTTTTTTTATAGTCATTTTTTTCGATAAAATTATCAATTTTGAAGTATTTAAGTTCAAATAGTTGGTAAAATGAGATTTTAAGACCTGAAAAAATTTAATAAACGTTAGTCGTGCATTATTTAACTAAATAAAAAAAAACGACGAAAAAAAAGTGTTTTAGATTCTGAGTGTAGCGAGGGAACTAAATTACATATAGTTGGTACTTTTGAGAGGTCATTTTTAGATTTTTTTTTTCAAGTCCACGTGCATTTCGCGCATGCCCCATAGTAACTATTTTTATTTTACCATTCATTTAAAATATGCATAAGGTTACACTAAATCATATTTATTTCTACATAGTTTGATCTTCAATATAATGTTAAACATAGGTAGGTACTGAGTATTTTTATATAATTAATATTAAGAGTTGTGTATACTACACCGAATAGCTACGCTCAGAATCATTTTATTGAATGCAATGATTTATCATTGCTTTCAAATGCAATATATCCACCAAGAGTACCCTGTCCAGTAGCAAAGTGCATCCATCCATACTGACACCCAACGAGCGAAGTGCTTCTACCCCCTAGTGATCGGCTTTTTTATAATGTAGGATCTAAGGATTGACTACAACTGGTGTATTTCTATAATTCATCAAAAACAAGTTGAGATCACCCCCTTCTTCACCTAGCGTTTTAACCATATTCTTTAATATCTCTTCAGCTTTCTCAGCTAATCCGTTACTCTGATGATAATGTGGACTACGGGTTATTGGAACAAAATCCCAATCTTTGAAAAAAGTTTGAAGCTCAAAACTCTTAAATGGATTATTATCTGTATATACAAATTTGAGAAAGCCTTGTCTACTAAATATCTTTTTTAAGTTTTCTATAACTAGACTGCTAGTTTTATTTTCAAGACTCTCGCCTTCTATCCATCTAGAGTAATAACCAACCACCACCAAATATGATTTACTTTGATATGCTGCAATATTCACTCCAATTTTATAAAATGGTAAATTAGGATTATCTTGAACTATCAGTGGCTCTTTCACTTTAGACTAAACTTTAAACCAATTTTACACTCTCCTATATAATTTTCAATATCAGTTTTCATGGCTAGCCAATAAAATAATTGTTTGGTTTTTGCCACTGACTTTGTCATACTTAAATGTGTACTGTGAAGTTTATTTATAATATATTTCCTTAATAATTTAGGGACTATTAATCTATCTTCTAAATATAATAAACTATTTGTTAATAACAAATTATTAATCAATTTATAATAATGCTTCAACTCACCTCCTGCGCTACATTTATTGGGCCATTCTGTGTTCAAATACATACATATTTTATTCAATATTTTATCATTTTTTGTTACTATTTTTAACTCCTCTTCCTTCTTATTTTCAAATCTCATTTCAATTTTATTTAGTGTATGAACAATATCCTGCAATAATTCATCAATTTCAACATTTTTTTAAATATAATTCCTACTCAAAATCTGCGATATACATGTACCTTCCAGGCAAGTATTCTAAATCTACTTTATATATTAACAATTTAATTCTTAATCTCCTAAGTCTATTATTTGGTATTTTGTTAATATCTTTCTTCATAACCGATGATAAAGGCTGATGATCAGAAAATATTTTTATTTGTTTCTGACAGTAAATAAAATAATGAATTTTAGTGCAAGCGAATACAATCGCAAGCATCTCTTTTTCAACCTGAGCAAAATTTATTTCAGCTCCACTAAGACATCTAGAGGCATAATGTACAGGTTGTTTGTTTTGGAATATATAACAGCCTATTGCTTTTTCAGAAGCATCTGTTTGTATCTCAAAAGGTTCATTAAGATCAAAATTGTTTAAAATAGGTAAGCTACATAAATTATCTTTAACTTGTTCAATTGCTAATGTGTGAGTTACATTCCAATCCCACAAAATGTCTTTTTTTTTTTAACAACTCATTAAAAGGATTTACTATTTCGGACAAGTTTGGAATAAATCCCCTTAAATAATTTAACATACCTAAGAAAGACTGTAATTCTTTTTTATTGTTTGATTCGTTCAATTCTTTTATTGCTTTTATTCTATCTGAATCTGGTTGAACTCCTTCATTACTAAACATAAAACCTAAAAGTTTTACTTTATTCACACGATACTGTAATTTAATTGGATTTAATTTAATATTAAAACTCTTGTTTTTAATATAATCAAAACGATTTTTTAATGATAGGCTGTGTAGTAATATTTAGTAATGATCAGTTAATCATGGTTTATTGTCAATATATCATACACTAACTAAACAAAATTTAACGACAAAACCGTTAAACGTCAAATAACGTTTAAACATTAAATTAACAAAAAATAATAATGTTTAAATAACTATTACCCATAAATATAATTATTAAATAATATTTGAAAAATTAATAACATTAAACATACAAAATGAAAACCGTTTAAATGAACAATTATGTTAAACAATTGAATTTTTTTAATTTTGAGGGTTGATATAAGCTTGATGAGTTCGACGGTAATATTCGCAATATATTTGTGGTATTTGAGAAGTTGACATTGTTGGTTCTATAATAAAAAAAAAATAATCAATTTAAATAATTAGTATTATTAAATTATGGGTATATTAAGGTTTTACAATAATTATATTCTATGTTCGATTTCGTATTACAATTTTTTTTATCTTTATATTTATAACCTGTATTTCATGTTTTTATTACATAAAAATAATTTTTAGAAAATATTATATATATATAGGTGTAATATTTTATTAAAAAACCTTGGATATTGGTATTTTAAATACGATTTTTCCATTATTGTTCTGATTAATGAAATTATTACTCATAGATTTATCAATTACCTATAATGAGTAGGTAATTATATTATTTTGATAAAAATAGTTGTGGTATTTATGAATTTTTTTTTACAATTTAAAATATATGTTTGTGATATTATGTATAATGCTACACTGCAGAAATAGTCATTTTGTTGACAGTACATAAAATATAATAACATTTATTTAAATTCTGATCTGATCAAGGAAGCTATCTATAGATATAGTTTTACATTGACGTTTATTTATTTTTATATTGTTTTTAGTGTGAACATGTTTTCGATCAAAAACTTCGTTAAATATATATCTACCCCTTTTTTCTAGTAGACAAATTGATTTAGTTGGTAAGTACTTTCAAGAGAGAAATTTTAGATTTTTCGATAAACACGTAAAGAAAAATGACTAAAAAACTGCAAAAAAACTCCTCATTTCCTCGTTGTTCTGAAAATAATATGACTAGAAATTTAAAATTTTCATAGAATATGTATTATACATATGTCCATAATATTTTCAAAAAATTTACGATTATTTTCTCAAATTACATTAAACCAACATTAATTATATAAAAATCACTAATGAAAAATTAATTTACCTTTATAATTTGTAAATTACTATTTAACTTATGATTTATAATTTATTTTATACCTTTAATTATATTTATTAAGTGGTCGTTGAATTGGAAAAAAAATAAGCATGGACTTTGAGCTTATTTAAAAAATCAGCGTTCTGGGACATATTAGAGAAAAAGTAAGCAGTGGAGGACTTCGTCCCCCAAACCCCCTATCCAAATTTTCTTAACCAGGAGACATTTTTAAAAACATTTTTGATTATTATATAACATGAATAGAATAGAAAAATCCAAATTTTTTTACATCATTGTTTGGTTACATACTTTCAAGATAGCATAGTTTAAGTACTTCTCTTTCAAAATAATTTAATATTTTTCCTTTTAAATTAATAATCAAGGAAGTTGTAGATGTAGACCGAATTGAAGTTTATCGATGTCGCATTGATTTCGCCATCCTTTTAGGCTTTAGCCATTCACAGATAATGATGAAGATTATTTATTACCTATATGATACCAATATGGTTTAATAAGATCAACTATTCAACATTTTATATCATGCTTTTTAACTAAAACTTTTTATGTGATAAGGACAACAAACATTCATTTTCGTAATTTCACGATTTTTCCAAAAAAAAATTATAATTTTTAAGAATGTTAAAAAAATTAGAACAAACACTGCGTTCATTGCGTTCTTTGATAAATAAATTAAGGAGTACGCTTCTAAACATGAAAAAAATGAAGAGTAGCTCCGTCCTCCTGCGTCCCTCCCCAAATCCATCGTTGATTATGAACCCGTTTTTTACATATTTTTTGTTTATATTTATATGTAAAATTTTACTATAATTCAATAATAATTTGAATAAATCATTATGTGTAATAAGTCATTCTGAATACGCTACTGTCTTGTATTGTATATATACTATATAGTTTATGATTTATCTCAAAATACGTACAATTTTTTACCAATTCCATATACCAAATTAGTTTAGTATTAATTTACTCTGAAATTTACTACTATTGGCACTCAGTAGTGACTGCGAAAAATTCTTTACATTGACGTAAGATCAATGGGAATCATGCAGAATATTAATAACATGTGAATAATGTAAAGGTTATTCATTCATTACATCACAGAGCTGTTATTTTATTTTATTTGTTATTGAAAACTAAAATTAGTGTTCAAAAAAACATATTAAGCTAAAAATATGAACAAAAGCTTAACAATAAATATTTATATTCAACTAGACTTCCCCAAAAAAAAACTTGGAATTATTATTTCCCACGTGCGTTTTCATGTCAATGAATTTATTTATTATAGTGACTATAATGTATCATACCTTTTCCTAATAAAACGTCTCTATATTTTTTAGCGTGCCCTAAATTTTAATAAGCAAAACTTTTTATTTCAAAAATTAATATAACAAATATGATATAAACATAAAATAAGGAAATATTATGGAAAATATATTATACCAACTAAATGTATAGAATTATATTAGTTTTCCGTACAATCTAATATTATAGTTATATTTTTCTGAGTAATGTGCACCAAAATATACATTTTATTCTCTCTTACTCTTATAAACGACAATTTTATTGGAAATAATAACCATAATAGTGTCTCGTTTTCAGATATCCCGAAATGATTAGACTTATAAAAATATTAGTATATTCAAATTTAAAAGTTATATGATTAAATATTATGTATAATAGAGTAGGATTTATATATATAAATATATGATTTAATTTAATTTAATTAAAGATTAATTGTAAATCTAAAATACAAAGGAATGATATTAAATAAACGAATAAGCTTAGAAACTGCTAAAATATCATAGGATTCAGCAGTGAAAGTATACAAGCAATAAAACATTTTTAATGATACCAAAATTTTTAAACTTTAAACACTTGAGCAAGAATATTTATAAATAATTTATCAGCAAGGAGAAAAGGTAAAATTAATATAGAATGACAATATTAACATCCAAAGATGCCACGAGTATCTTATATATGGTACCGATAATATAGCTAATGCAAAATAATTTTAGGCATTGGACATTCTTTGGTAGGTGAGAGAAATTTTAACAAATTAGATACAACCGGGAAAATTTTTAGTTTATTTACCATAATATTATTTGTTTTTTTTTTTAATCCAAATGGTACTGTGTACAATATTCGAAATAAACTTAATTTAAATAATATTAACTAATATTGAAAATAATAATTACATGTTTTGAACCATGTGCCTTCTAAAAGTTTATTAAAAAAAATATCATTAATGTTAGGTATCTATTTTCTATCTATATAAATAATAATTAAATGTTGTTCGTTGGTAAGCATATCACTTAAGAACGGAATGACCGATTTGGCTCATTTTTTCTTTTTAAATCTTTGTAATAGTCCAAAAAAGTAATTTATGGAATGAAAATACTTGAATGGCCTTTAGTATAAAAAGTAGAAATACTTTTAGTATTAAATAAGTATATATATATTTTTTTTTTGGGGAGGGGGTTATCGGGCTTTTAAGAATATCCCGTCTCATAACCAAGCTTCCATCCTTCTCTGTCCAATCCTAGATTTCTCCAATTGGGACCACCTCCCATCTGTTCAACGTCCTATTTTATAACATCTTTCCAGCGCATTCTTGGTTTTCCCAAAGGTATTTTGCCTACAGGATTTTGTTCAATCACTGCACGTAGTAGCGGATTCTGGTTCCTCCAAGCATTACCAGCCCACCGTAATCTTCTTTTTTTAATAACCTTCAATATAACCAAACCACTATATAATGTTTCCAGCTCTATATTCTTTCTTCGTCTCCACTCTCCCGTTATTTCGTCCTTGACTGGGTCATAAATTTTCCGTAACACTTTTCTTTCAAAGACTATAAATCTGTGTTCGTTCATTTTTCTAAGTCGCCATGTTTCTGAAGTATACAATATAACTGGTTGTATCAGGGACATATATAATTGTTCTTTAATCTTCTCGATATTGCTTGTGAAATTAGTACCTAAGTAAGCCTATAGTAACATTTTTTTTCCAGCTTGAATTCTTGCTGCTATCTCATTTGCTACATTTTTTTCCCCGTCAAAATAGTACCGAGGTATTTGAACTGTTCTATCCTTTTAAATTCATAGTGATCTATTTTTATGGACTGACAAAACGGTATCCCTCGTCTACTCAAAAACATATACTCCGTTTTTTCTTCGTTTACGTACAGCCCTAATTTTGTTGCTGCTTTATTCAGTCTACTGAATAATATCTTCAACCTATCTTGAGACTCTACCATTAATACTATATCGTCAGCATAAACAAATAAACCTATCGACGTGTTTTGTAGTCTAATACTTTCATGATGTTCAATTTTTACTTCTTTAATTACCTTCTTCAAAATCACATTGAACAGAATCGGCGACAATGAATCGCCTTGTCTTAGCCCCGTGTTCACTCTAACTGGGTCAATTATTGAATTTTTCCTCTTGAACCCTCACTAAGGTCCCAATAACACTGACTGATATTAGATTGACCAGTTTTTGTTGAAAATGAAATTTTTTCATATCATTCAGTAGACTACTACTATGATACTATTACTACTACTATGAATACTGTCATACGCTTATTTGAAGTCCACGAAAAGTGTATGCATTTTTTTATCAAACTCCCATGTTTTTTTAATACAATTGTTTAATTATGAACATCTGGTTTTTCGTAGATCTACTAGTTCTAAACATTCCTTGATAGTCTTCTATTATTTGATCTGCTTTTTCTTTAATTCTGTCTAAAACACAATTCGAGAATATTTTATTCGTTACATTGAGCAAGAATATTCCACGGTAGTAGTTACAATCTTGTTTATCACCATTTTTGTGAATTGGACATACCACCCCCACTTTCCAATTATCTGAAAGTTTCTCTGTTAATCACTTGCCAAATCTACCGTATAGCCTCTTCTCCTCTCTTTTTGAAGAGTTCCACTTGCACATAATCCTCCCATGGGGATTTGTGATTTTTAATCTATGTACTTGTACTTTTATTTTCTTCAATGTAGAGTGTGGGCATTCTTGTGTATTTATGTTCTCAATGTTAGAGGGAAATTTCTCGGTTGGTTCTTTGCAGTTTAGTAATTTGTCAAAATATTTTCTCCATTTTACAGCTATTTCTTTCTCTGAAGTTATTAATGTTCCATCATCATCCTTAAGAAATAGTTATTTTTTTTTTAAATCTCCTTTTAAGCCGTTTACTCTCTTATACTCGTACATATCAGGGGTCCTGTAACCAAAGTCCTGATATGCATTCTTCATAATATTTTGAATATACTTTCTTTTTACACATATTATTATATTGTGACCTTCTTTCCTCCATCTACTAAATTCTGTAGCACTCCCTTCATTATTAGTATCTTTCAGCCATTTTACCCGGGTTATCCTTCTCCTCTGTACTGCGTCTTCAAATATTTTGATATACCAGAAATTCTTTCTCTTTTTCTTTATCCCTATAGTTATTTTTGCAATTTGTTGTATAATGTCTCTAATTTTGCTCCACATATCATTCACATGGTCTTTGTTAATTATTTGTTGTTCTTTAAGATTTTCGCTTATTCTTCTGCTGTAATTTTTATGTATATTTACATCTTCTAATCTTTAAATATCATATCTATCCATAGCATTTAATTTGTACCTGCATTGCTTTTTGAATTTAACTCTTATCCAAATATCTACCAGAAGATGGTTGGAGTCTGCGTCGGCTTCTCGTAATATTCTTACATTATTTATACCACTTTTAAACCTATTGCTGACCAGTACATGGTCAATCTGGTTCTTGTGCCTCCCATCCGGTAACACCCAAGTATATTTGTATATATCATTTCGTAGAAACATTGTGTTGTTGATTATTAAACCTTTTCCTAGTTAAAAATTTGCTAGTCTTGAACCATTGTCATTCGAGTGTTAATGGAAGCTGTATACTCCTACCATATTATAGTATATCCTTTCCTTTCCTATTTTAGCATTTAGATCGCCTAGTATAATTTTAATATTTCCCACCGCTATATCAAATATCTCCTCTAGTGTATCGTAAAACTCTTCCTTTTCTTCCTTATCTTTATCCTCTGTCGGCGCATGTACATCCATTAACACTATTTGAAGGTATTTTTCCTTCAGGGTTAATGTCGAGATTCTCAGGTTTACATCTTTGAAGTCATTAATCATATGTATGATCGATTTATGCACAACGAACCCAGTCCCTAGTTTGTGACCTCGTTCGCTTCTTCCATTTATGATTGTTGTTTGTAACACCTTTGTTGTTTCCACGTTCTCCAGTCTCACTTCTTGTAGCGCCACACACTTCATTTTATACCTCTCCACTTCTCCTACTAATTCTACTGCTGCTCCAGGTTTATATAGTGTTCGTATATTCCAAGTACCACATTTTAAATTCGATTTCAAATTTCCAATCTTTTTTCCCAATTTAGTCCGAGGCTTGTTGTTGTTCGAGTTCTGAATATAAAGTTTTTACAGTACAGATTGTCAGTCTGTAGCTAACCTACCAAAAGATAGGTGTTAGGGTTACCTTTCAATAACCCTAACATAACTAGGGTATGCGGGGTTGTCACTCCCATAGACTTAGTAAAGTCTCCCTTACGGAAAAAATAAGTATATATTTATATATTAAAATTATTTTATTTAATGAAATATTATATTATGTAGGGAAATCGAATTTACAGCATAACTTGGTTCATTATTAGAGCGAAATCAGACCCCCTCAAAATAAATTCCTCATGAAAACATAATAGACGTCGCCTAAGCGAACGTATAGAGTATACGTGGTATGTGGCCGCATACACTGAACAAATTAAACTAATTTCAACCCAAGCAATTCTTCCTTTTTTAATTATTTGCAATTTTAGAAATTGAGATATTGATAAGATTTTTGAGCTTAAATCTGAGTCAGTATTATAACTAATGTTGGGCACTTTCGAATAAAACAATCGCTATTTCGATAGTCTTCCAACCAAACTATTCGATAATCGAAAAAATATCGGTTAATATTAAAATGTTCCATAGTTTCGAATAATATCGTAAAATGTTCAGTAGTTTCGAATAATATCGAAAAATGTTCAATAAATATAACTAATCGGTATTTTCAATTATAGTTTTATATCGAACTGTTCGATAGTTTATTCAAAATATCGAACAATATTCGATAGTTAAAAATATTGATAGTGCCCATCACTAATTATAATCCTATATAAGATCACCCTGGCCACAATTTTTCTCACAATAAATGGCAACTCTATTCCGAGTTTGAATTACTCGTGAGAAGTGTGGAAATTGCATGCAGTAGTTAGGCTTTTCTCAATACTGAACATCGATTGTGTCTATTCAAATCAAACGGTTTCCCATATTGTTTACGAACGCCTATAAAGATAATAAAATAAGAAGGGTTTTACCAGCGCTTATCCAAATGTCATAAAATAAATAAGTAATGTAGATCTCAAACTATAATCATAACTATTTATTCTTACTACTACTAAAGGGATTGGAAACGAAGGGCGTGAAGATAGCACTACATTGTTAGCAGAACTTTTTAAAAAAATAACAAGAATATTCATATTGATTAATTGGACATTGTTGGTAACTTGTTCGAATGTGTTGGATCCCCCCTTTTTACTTATCTCACGTTAAATATTTTACTGCTAACTTCACACTTAACATTACATTTTTCATAAAACCGTTCGAAAACCTTTTAACAATGTTTAAATAGACTTGTTGGAAACTTATTGGAGCGCCCTTTTTAATTATTCCCATTAAATTTTGTACTGCTAACTTCACACTTAGTATTACATTTTTCATAAAACTGTTAAAATAACATTTCAACAATGTTTAAATAAACTTAATGGACATTGTTGGAATTTGTTGGAGCCCCTCTTCTACTATCACACGTTAAAAAAAATCGTTCTCCAAAAATGTTTATATTTATTATTTTGTTGAGGTCTTACTTTTTTTTATATCTAAGTTCTAACTTTTAATTTGTTTATATCAATTTATTATACAATATATCTAATATCATTATCATATACATAAAATTGTCGCCAATATTAGAATAATATGAAAAAATACATATTATAATATTCATATCGCATAAATATACAAAGTATACCAATATGTTACAGGTGTAATATATATGTATTATAAAATCAAATAGATAATTTTGAACAAGACTCTTTATTATTACCTATTTAAAATTTTAAAGCGATGAAGAATGACTGCAGTTAAAAAACGATTCCTATCTACTCATACAATTTCCTTCTAATATAAAAATTATATTTAATTGTCTAAATGTTCAATAAAAAAAATAATAAATCATGTAGTGGAATTTAATTACCACTCTTATTGATCTTAGATGATTGACCAAAAATTTATCCACTCGCAGTAGAGGTTTTTTATTAGATAAAATAAATAATTTATTAATTAGACCTCAATAATATAGGCTATAGGAATGTAAAATAAAAGCAAGGCAAAATAATACATTTAATTCTGAATGAAGTTAAAAATATTCTGATAATCCACTGATATACTTATTATATTATGTGTTCCCATTTTTCCAAATGAATGAGTGACGTACTATTTACATTTACATTTAGTTAGTAATTTAAAAAGATACTTTTAAATATAATTTTTATATTAGAAGGAAATTGTATGAGTAGATAGGAATCATTTTTTAACTGCAGTCATTCTTCATTGCTTTAAAATTTTAAATAATAATAAAGAGTCTTGTTCAAAATTATTTGATTTTATAATACATATATATTACACCTGTAACATATTTGTATACTATGTATATTTATGCTATATGAATATTATAATATGTATTTTTTCA
>JAIPRL010005708.1:15950-30734 GCA_025469235.1 Pemphigus obesinymphae
TATAAATAGAACTTGCAAGAGAAGTATATGCATCATTAGTACCCATATTTTCTCTGAAACCATATTGGTTACAATTAATAAAATGTTTTGACGTTAAAAAATACTGCAGCTGCTTTTTACCAAGTAGTTCAAATATTTTACTAATATTTTATATTAAAGCTATGGGGCAATAATTAGAAATATTAGTAGCATCACCTGCTTTAAAAATAGGAACAACTACAGATTGTTTATATATTTTTGGAAAAATTCCTATTTTAAAACTTAAATTAATTAGATATGTAAGAGGTTTAATAATAGTAGGAGAAATTATTTTAAATAATTCAGAAGTTATCATGTCGAAGCCGGGAGATTTATTATTTTTTAGTATTAAAATTGTTTCATGGACTTCAGTTTCTGAGAATTCTTTAAATATAGGTAATATCATTAGAATAGGAATTACAGTTCTTAAGTTTATTAATATAGTCATTAAAGTTATCATTGTTAGAACATTTATTTTTAATGGATAGGGCTATATTAGCGCCCACCTCTGAGAAATAATCATTAAAAATATTAGCGCATAAGACTGATTGCTCTATTAGATTGATTTCTTTATTTTCAAATTGTATGGAACTACTCAAAACGTTATTCTTTTTCTCTCTATCAAAAATATCATCAATAGTATCCCAAATTTTTTTAGTATTTTTAATATTTTTATAATACAAGTTCTTAGCTAATCGAATTAATGTACATAATTTATTTTTATACATTTTGAAATACTTAACTATGTTAGTGTCAGGAGGCGCTTTTTTAGCTTTTAAACTTAATTTATCTCTTTTCCTAATAGAAATTAAAAGGCCATTTGTAATCCAAGGTTTTAATTTTTTTTTCTTTGCACAAGTAAAATGATGTTGAGTATATAGTGTTGATTCGGCAATAGAACTGATGAGAGTATTATGAAAGTTATTTGCGCAATTATCGACATTTACTTCATTGAGTACATTACTCCAATCGGTAAGCGACAATTTATTAAGCAGTGTATTCAAGTTAATTTTTTTTTATATAACATAATATGTTATATTTTTTAGTATCCTTATTTTTTATCGTTAATCCAACTACATAATGATCAATTATACCGGAACAGCAAATAAAACTTACAATATTATTAATGCTATTAGTTATAATAAAAACGTGATCAATACACGAAGCACCATTTTCTGTTACTCTAGTGAAATTTGAAATACATTGATAAAAACCAAGTTCAGCCATACAATCGAGATATTCAGGTTTGTTAATATCGTTACTATCATTAGAAATAACAATATTTATATCTCCTAATACTATTAAATTGTTTGATTTAATTTTTAATCCATGTTGTTTAAAATTACTAATAAAATCATTAAAATTATTACTTGGACTTCGATATAAAGCAATAATTTCATATTTTATGTAATTACCTATATTTTAAAATGTAAATAATTGCATTTATCAATAAAAATCTCTTCGAATTCATTAATTGGATATTTATTATTGATATAAACAATTATACTACTGTTTTGATTAAATAAATTATCATTTGTTTTAATTGCATTAAAATTTTCTATATCGTAATTCATAGTATTATTAGAAAGCCAAGCTTCAGTCAAAACTATACAGTCTAACGAATTTAGAGGTATACTCATCATTATTAGAAATTCAGAGAAATTTTTATTTACAGATCTTATATTTAAATGTATTATATATGAAAACCTATAGATTTTATGACATTGTGAAAATAAAATAAGTCTTTTATAATCGAAGTGTTAACATTTGCAAAATTATCAAGGTTATCAAAGGTAGTCTGCATGAAAAAAAAAAAAAATTAATTACATATTAGACATATTTACATGGGTAAATAGTTTATATTACAACATTTTAGCAGAAATGTCATCTAGTTTTCGGATACGAAGAACTCAGGATTAATCATCTTTTCGTACCAAAATATCAGCTTCATTTGTCCAGACATATTTATATGATTTTTCTTTTGCAGACTCCTTTGTTTTGTATAACAAATATTTTCTAGTTTTTGTAAGATGTTCATTAATATATTATATTCTCATAGAATTAGACCAGCCTTTATTTATTTGGTTTGCAAAAAACGAACGATTTTTCTAACAGCTCGTGATAAGGTTTGATTTCATGGTTTTATCATTAAGGCAAACGATTATTTTCGAAAATTGATTATTTTTTACTGATACTCTAAAGATTTTTTCAACTTGAATATTGACATTTAATTTATTACCCACCTCTTGAGCGATACCTACACAGTCTTCGTCTTCAGAAGTTGGTATTTCAGAAATCTCTACAATTTTTTCATACGAGTTTTGTTCAAGGTCATCAATTTTTAGTTTTAATTGGTTTACCTCTTTCGATAAGCTTTTATTAATATCAGTCACTCTCTTGTTTTCTTCTCTTAGTTCCTTCATCTCATTTAATAATTTTGTTACAGTGTTATTAAAATCGTCAAATTTCATACCCATAAAATTGACTGACTCAGCCAAACTTTGTAGTGTAACGCTTTGCTTGTTTGTTGAAATACCTGATTCAAGATAATTTTTACAGCCTGAGCAGACTACTTTAGATTTACCGTTTTTTTGTCATTTTACCAAAAGTTGATGCACTGTAACGCAGACAGTAAAAATGGAACGATTTTTTACACATAGCACAATAATTAAGACAATCATCTTCTATAACATTTTCGGAACATTTAGCACAATCCGTGTTGTTTCGGTTACACAACGGTTATTTCGCACTGCCCTGTAGGCAATAATACCGATAACATCGAAATTACGATACACACACGAAAATAAGCAGATAAACGACGGAGCAAACTATAAAATCGACCGAATAGCTTGACGATTGGCCGAAGACTACGCAATACAATACTGCTGATAACATATACTGATTACAAATACGGATTACGGTTACGGTTCAAGTTAAAAAGAAAATTAAAAATTAAAATGGATTTGGGGGGGGGGCGATATATGTACTATATTAATTAAAATAGAGTCAAAAATATTTCCATCCGATTCGAAGAATTACGACGGGACTCTCTAAATTACATATAAAGTCAGTGAACATTTTTTAAAACGATTAAAATAGAAATAATGACGATTCACAAACGAATCCGTTTGATTTCGATTGGGTTTTCGTAAAATTTTCTGCACTGGCGGTGAACGTCTCGAAATTCATCGCGTTTTCCATATAGGAAGAAATTTCCGAAAAGCGGACGTCTGCGCGCAGGTACTTCATACATTATTTATAGGTGCGAACGTACGATCCATATACCTATATACATTACATCAATATGTACGTCTAAAATTCAAAAGCCAGTAATTTGTTTCGATACACATGTAATATATAACGTGAATGACATTTTACAGGTACCCATTAGTATACTGTAGTAATGCATTGTAATAATAATAATTATTATTATTCTATGACATATTATCGTGATTACTTCTCGTCAACAAGTGTATAGAACTCAATTACACACAATCATCAGTGTTCAGTCCAGGTATGACGTCATGGTCCCGTATTTCACGTCATAACAGCCCTCGGAAAAACGGCCATCGTTGAAATATATTTGTTGAATAATGACATACACAGTGTAGGTATAGGTACTCCATCCAACAACTGCAGCAGTTCGCCACAGTTTCGTGAGTTCACGCTCTACAAGTACAACTTCTCTCTTATAGTAATCTCAGAGTCAAAACGTATAAAAAATTTGGTAAAAAAGAGAGCATTCACTATGCAGTTATGTAAAAAAATTTTTAGTTAACATTTTTTATTTATTTATTTATTTTTTTTTTTATGGTTTTTTAAATTTAAAAAATTCACAATTTTCAATCGTGGATTTTAGGCTTTCAAAAAAACATATTGAAAAAATAAAATATAATACGCTACGGTACAGTAAATATTCTCATATTTCATATTTCGTATACATTTTGATTCTGCGATAATATAAAGAAAATTTGTAGCTATAGAGTGCGAAAGTGATTTTTAACAAATGTCGTGACAAAATTACAATTAAAATATATTTATTTGCATTTTATCAATAGTAAGATTTTCATTTTTCAACAAATTTCATAAAAATTGCGTATACAGAACGGCTTATAAACCGGGTATGTTGCGTCGTCTTAAGCGCCGCCTCAGAGCTTTTCAGCAATGCTTTAGGCATTAACGAGTGAATAAGTTAACAGTTAGGTTAAAAAGTTAAGTTAATTTTAACCTTAAGTTAACTTTTTACATGTGATCATTGTTAACTTAACTTATTAATTTACTTTTTTTTTTGTTATTTTAACTTTTAAATAACGAGTTACTTATAATTAAATTTAGTTAAGTTGATACATTTTGATATCATACTGTGTCTATTGTCAAAATAGTTGAAAGAAAATACAGTTGTTTTGGCGATCCTAATAATTAATATATAATAACTATTATTTATGTCCCGAAAATATAAATAAAACAAGAATACAATATAATGTTCTCCCCGTATTATAAATTGAGGAATATATTAGATTTTTCACCAATAAACAATATTTAAAAAGGTACTAATGTGCAATGAGTTGTAATTTCCATTTATTAGAATTTTGAAGAAAAATGTGGGTATCTACTAACCAAAAATTTTTATGAATATATTTGTTGTTAATTTTAATAATTATTATTATAAATACAATGTAGTACTTTAAATAATATTATGCTAATGATTTTTAAAAATTTTAAAATGCTTAAAGTTAAAAATAACAGTATATATCAAATGTTATATTAATCAGTACGAAAAAAAATTAACTAATTTAAGTTAAAAAGTTATCATATTAACTTAACTTAATCGTTGAGAAAAAAGATAGGTACCTAATAATATTAAACTTTTACTATTTTTTTCAAATAACTTAACTGAGTTTAAAAATTAATTAATATTATATTAGTGCCAATCTCTGAGAAATAATCATTAAAAATTTTGGCGCATAAGACTGATTCCTCTATTAGATTGATTTTTTTATTTTCAAATTGTATGGAACAACTTCCTGATTTAGTCCCGGTTTTCAATCAAATTTATTATATACGAATGAGGAAAATAGAGAATTTTTGGTATTTAAATGTCCAGATAACGTTTACTCGACGACCAACACACGTGTTGAAGACGCTAACTTACAAAGATAAGCTGCATAGCGATTCGAGAAGTTGAGGAAGAATTGAAAACAAAATCTTCGATAGCTAAACAATGCACTATTCCACTTAACACTTTGTCAACCTATCATGAAAATAAATAAAAAGTTTTCATTAATTTCTTTACGTCCATTAAAAAGGGCTAGAGAACCGGAAAATCCTAATGTTGATGAGTGCGTTTACAAGACGTGGTTTAAACAGACACGAGAAAATCACCAAACAAATATTATATAAATAAATATGTTATAATAAATAAATGTATATATTATATATTATATACTTTATTTTAAACAATTTTTTTTATAAATTTGATATGAAAAATAATACATATAAAAAAAAAATAAAATTATACTACATATATACACGCATACATATTATATTAAATAATACATAATACATATACATACATATTGAACTGTTTCGAATAAAATTATTTCGAAATTTTTTTATATTATTTCGTTATTATTTTGAATCACTCGAATTCCTGGATAACTCGACATTTTTTGGCCGGTCCCTTCGACTTTGAGTTAACCAAGTCCAAGACTTTATATCAATATCAAATAGTACTTACCGCAGTATGAAATCACAAACACGTTACAAGATAAATTTGTATGGTCATGATGCAAAATATAATTCGTCACGATCAAATAATAATAAAAACAAAACGAAAATTTTAAAATAAAATTATTATAAAAAAATAATTAGATGCACCTATAGGTATATAAAATAACTGTTCAGAGTAACATTAAAATATATCTCGTTATGTTTATAAAGGTGAAATATTGTGAAAAGTACCGAACTCATTAACTATACCCGAGATATTTAGTGATTTAAAAAATACCTTGTTACTGTCTAACCTTTGATAATATATTTTGCGAATAATCTTTAATAGCTTTTAAAGAAATTATAAAATGAATAAAAATATTCGCTTTTCAAAGAATACGCGCTCGCTGTGTATTATGATATTTTGACGTATTCATTCCTTAAAAGAGAATGTCATACACTTATGTGGGCGATTCTCCGAATATTTTATGATAAATGCAATCTAACTTTATAAAATATGGTTTCGTGTCAATATCACTTTTTGATGTTGCACGTTTCAATGGTAATTCCCATCGTGGTTTTTAAATTTTCAAAATATTCGGGCTTTTTTCTTTTTTCTTTTTTTTTTTGCTTATTTTAATATACTGTAAGTTTTTTGATAGTTAATATTTCGAAAAAAAACATTGACGATAACATTGCCATTTAAATGCTTTCCTCCGTACAATTCTGTAAGAAGTGTTTTGAATCCAAAATGATATTTTGCGTTTTGCTTGAGCATATTTTTATCACTGAAAATCATTCGTGTCACGTCCTCTTGTACGAAAATACATAATATATACTACTAGTTATTATTTATTATTATTTTAGTTATTGGATAGTCAGTAGTCCTAATTTTATTTTGTTTTTTATTGAACTCAATGTTTGTATAATTAAATTATAAATCATAATTACAGATTTGAATAACATATATATCTCCTATAAGTTTATAGCTTGTGTTAGAGACAGGAAGTTGTGATAATTAACTACACAATTATTTAATATCAAGGCCGTCCCGTGGGGCGGGGGGGGGTGTCTCACCACTCCCATCACGGAAAGCAGTTGGCAAAATTAAGTTCAGTTGGCAAATTTAAGTTCATTCGGCAAATAGTAGAAAAAGTCGATGCCTTTTTTTTTTTTTGCTTGTTCACAGATATTTATGAAGTATTTTGGATTTTAAGTGTCGCAAAATATAGATCATTATAGGATTGTAGTCGGAAAAATGGGAACAAAATACATTTTCAACCCCCCCCCCCACCATTAAAAAATATATTTCTTCGGTAAGACAGTATAATATAGATAGGTAATTACTTACTATAGATCAAAAACATAAATGATTGAATTACATAAATTTATTTTATTATACATAATGTAAAACATATAAACTGCTTATCATTAACACACTATCATTATCTAATTTCAAAAATAAATATTTATATACTAAGCCTTTAATATTTATATTTTTGCATAATTCTTTATTGTTTTTTTTTTTTTTTTTAACACAAATGGCATAGAATTGAAATAAGTTGTACCCAAATAATCCACAAAAGATTTATTAACAAATTATTACTGTTATTACTATTATTAGCATATTTAACTGTAGGAAGATCATATTTTCTAAATTCTCTTTTACAACCAAAATCCTTATGATCATTATCCATTTTAAATTTCTTAACCTATGTACAATGTACATAATAACAATTTTTTTATATAAAGTACCTTACTGGCATAACACCGAATTCTTTGTAATTATAATTTGTATATTCTCGTAGAGTAAACTTGTTTAAACAAATTCCAACAGTATTATTTTGATTAACTAGTAGTGCATTTGATATGTTATATCGAAGGCCACCCCATACTATA
Organism: Pemphigus obesinymphae; assembly: GCA_025469235.1. Lineage (NCBI taxonomy): Eukaryota > Metazoa > Arthropoda > Insecta > Hemiptera > Aphididae > Pemphigus > Pemphigus obesinymphae. The sequence continues at coordinate 23,577 of JAIPRL010005708.1, forward strand.
TACTAATAGACCATATTAAAAATTTGATTGATACAGCGCAAAGTATACACTATTCTCATTGATTGTTTAGGTCTTGAGTTAGTGTCATAAATAATATCTCAATATTTTTAAAACTTTTAAAATCGAATTACAGATTTTATTATTCATCCAGCCATGTATTGCAAATAGTATTGAAAATCGTGAAAAACAGTTATTTTCAAGTTTTTCAAAAAAAATTTTCGACGATTTTTGAAATATTTTATTTTTGTAAATCGTGCGAAAACAATCGAGGAAAAAAATGCAGTAAAATATTCGCACTATATCGCAACAATCAGGGCTACTGTTGACTTTCCAATTAACTTACATACCTACTGTATAAATATATTATTATTTATTTGTATTTCGTTGTCGTGTCAATTAAATATCACTGAACCGAATGACGGATATTTTATATTGTGCCATGTTCTCTTAAACGGAAACCAATTTATGCACTGTGTCGAGGCTTTCAGTTTATTGGCAGGAAATACACTTTTAGTACCTGTGTGTATAGTTGCTAGTGCACTGATTAAATGGTTTTTTTTTTTTGCACTGTCGATACGTGCAACGTAGCTATAATACTGTACAACAATAATTTCCGTTATACATTTACACAACGTAAACGGATTTAATATTTAAACATATTTACGCTTTAGTAAAATTGGCGAAATTGAGATTATTATAGTTTTGACGCAGTGGCGAATTCAGGGGGGGGGGTGATCTGGGTGCTATATCACCCCCCCTCTCGCAGAGCCATTTTTTACGTAATCAATTACAATTTTTTTTTTTACAATGCATGAGTAGTATGAGTAGTATACTTGTATTCGTAATATTAGTATATTATTAGTAGAAAATCGTGTATTGTATTTTTTTTGTGATTGTAAAATACATAAATAAATTGTATATAATTAAAATTTAAATAAACAATATTATTTATATAATAATTATACACCAGCGCTATCTATGGAACTAACCTAATAATAATATACCTAATATAACGGTTACCTATGTACGTGTGGTGAAAATGATGAAAATTCAATGTTCAACGCGGTTCACTACCTATTTAAGATAACATCACAGTATAATCTGTGATTGTGGTAACATAATGGTTGACCGACGTGCCATGTTAAAAGTCTTATCACATGGCCATTGGAAGTGATCGTAAAAATAGCCGTTAACCTAATATTGTTAGCATTCTGTAACCGTGAAAATAATACAAAATGATATTGTTATGCCTAATGATGAAAACCATAGTTCATAAATAGGCCACTGCGGTCTATATAAGCGCCAAAGAATATTGTTTTATACATTCATCACAGGGGACCAATTTTGTCACCTTTTTATACCCTGTCGGGCAACCATTATATTATTATCACAGATTATATGAATACAAATATAGATCACTCACGATGTAAACAAAAACCATGACGTCATTTTTTTTGGTCACTGATAACTCTGATAACTCCACAAGAATCAGTATGACCACGATATACATACCAAAAATTAAAACTTTATTCCCGCGAGACAAACTGAAATCTGTATTGTTTTATCATTACTTATTAAGATAACATTAAAAATAACGAATTATTTATACAATAATGTTGTATTTTAGCAAAATAATTTATACAGTTGTATGTAACTACACTTATAACTGTGGAGACTATCAGAAGACGGCATTCGTCGAACTATTGTTTTCGGGCCGAGCACGATTGAAAAGAAAAGGTTAGTTTGACTATCGGGAATATAATACGGGATCAGGTTTGGTTGCGGTTTTCGCACGATTTGTGTAGACCTAGTGGCCGCTCACCTAGTGGGCATAAATCGAACTACATGTTCTGTGATTATAAATGGAACGGTTGAAAAATGTATATGAATATTTAATACTCAATATGAAAATTTTGAATAGATTTACGCATTAACAATTTATATTTTATATTATTTATATTTATAAAATCCGAGTATTCATTAAGATTACAATAAATGAGGTATTAAAATATATAAATATTATCTACATTTGTATTATATACCATTTACTTAAAATCATTACTTATTACTTAGCATGGAATATTATATAAAATATACACCAGAAATAGATAGAAAAAATCAAACGGTCACGAATAAACTTAAAGATAAAATTTAAAAAGCGGAATTGTTATTATATGGATTTATTTTTGAGCATAATTTATTATTTAATGTTATTGATCATTTGAGTAAAATATGCAGAGAAGCATTTCTTGATTCAAAAATTGCAAGCACCTTAAGTATTAGCAGTTTATGTTAAAATTGCAATGAACCATGTCACACAAACACATAGTACATAATATTAAAAACTATAATGCATATCACAACTTTTGAACCACCAGAACCAGACTCCCAAGTTCTTACTATCTGCTCGCTTGACTAAAATGTTTTTCGTAAATTAACGTCCTCGGCTTAACAACAAAACTGCAACAAGGAATTCCTTTTATCCATTTTTCCTTTAAAATTTCATTTTAGGGAAAATGGAAAAAAACTCATTTTTCATTGTAAGCCGTAAATTACATTACACAGCATTTTGGAGACATATTGAAATGCAAGTTGTTACCACAGATATAAAAACAAAAACCAAAAAGTAGGTAACGCTCAAATTAATATTTTTACTTTTTCAATAAACAAAAATTATTTCGGTGATTATCGTGCACGTGCGATGTTTTTATATTTTGACTTGTTATTTGTTAATCGTGATAACATTAAGAAACGTGAGTGCTAGTAGAGCTTACTTAGTTATAGTTAATCAAACTAATTGCAGAGCTAGCAGCGCTTACGTAGTGGTGATTACTAGAACTACCACCCATGCATCCAATTCCGATCCCGGGCCGTATCATACAAAACAACTATCGACGACTAACCTATTCTTTTCAATCGTGGGGCCGAGTGATCTATCTGTATTTATATAATCTGTGTTATTATCTTAAACCGTGATGCAGCTCTACAATAATGACACTAGCGCTATCTGTGGGCCTAGTTTATGATAGTTATACAATTCCTGCATATCACGTTCCCGTGTGCAAATGTCCCCGGTTATGAAATTCCTGTGAATTCGTTTCCAGTATAAATACTTTCCCGGTATTCTATTTCCCACGTATTTTTTTCATACCTTTTATTTTCCAAATTTCTTTATTCCGATGACAAAATAAACAGGTATGCTGGCAACTTTGTGATACGCAAGTACCGCCATATTGCTTTTCTCCAAATATTATCAATGTTTTTTTCTCGGTAGACCGGTGCATGATTTAAGATAGTATGTGTGATAATTACATCGTTTTCGTTATTTGTTGAGTATTATTATGTCAATTTTCTTCAATAATCTTTTATTTATGTAATTAAGGGTAAGTATAAAGTTTAATTCTTAAATCTATATTTTTACAGTAAGTAGGTACATTAATTATTATTTTTAATTACCTAACTATAACATAATTATATAGTGAAATTAATATCATAATTCTTATTATAACGTACCGGATTCAAAATTCACGGTTTGTACGTTTGAACCTTTTTTAATTTGTTCGAGCATTTCTCATGCAACTTTACATCTTTAGGAAATTTATGCAAATGTATTTTGGAATTATTTATAATATCTTTACGTCTATTTCCACTTAAACAACCACTGAATACACAGAGTGGCATATTTATTCGAATTAAAGACTAATTAACAAATTATAAAATATGCTTAAAAGTAAATTTGTTTTAAAAAAAAACAAAAAAGGCGGCAATAAATAAGATAATGAAAATCATGATAATCGTAGATACTGAGATGATGATAAGCGGAGAAAAGCGTCCACCATGATTGCGCGATTTGAACCAAAACATAGTTGTTTTGCAAGTAAGTTGCTGTCATACCTGTTTATTTTGTCATGTTTTTACCGATGTATTATTTTCCGATATAATATATTTTCCCGCGAATTATTATTCCAGATATTTTTTCCCCGGCATTTTACTGCCTCGTTTTTATCATTCCTCCTGTGCTGTATATAGCCCCTAATTTCGAACTCTGTACACAAATCCGCCTTCGACTTTTTGAACATTTCGATTTGTCATATATAATTATATTATGTTGTCGAGGTTGTATATTATACACATAAAATGTTTTATATTATTGTCTATAATATATCATATGATTACGTGTACGGGAAAAAAATAAAAATAATAATAATAATAATAATAATAATGGCGATAATAATAAACTGATAAATAACGTACAGGTACAATAAAACCCACAGTGTCCCGTTGCTTTCATCGACATTCGCGACTGCGACAAATATCTACTAAATTAAATAAATAAAAAAAAGAACATATTATACACACAATGATGTGTATATAGTACATATTATTAGATAGGTACTCGGTCTGTCTTAAGGTGAATGTCATAAAACCAAAACGATAATAATTATTTGTCGTTATACCGGAACGTTCATTATACGGCCATATTTTCTTTATAGCTAGCTGAATGTAAATGAAAAATCGTTTTGCCGACTCCTTTCTACTATAATATACACATTACATACTATACTTGTTTATTATTATATTATTATACCTACGCTGTGGTCTAAAATTACTTAAAAAAAAAAAAAAAAACAATCGAAAGATGTATCTATTATTTTTCCGAATCGATTAATATTCGGGGGGCTATATTTTGTTGGAAAATATTGTGTTGGAACGTATATTGTCGGAATGTATTTTCACGGAACCATATTTATTTGGAACCGTATTTCGTTGGAAAAATATTTCATTGGAAAGTATTTTTTCGGAACCTTATTTGCTCGGAAAAATATATGTTTGGAAATTAAATCGTCGGAAAATATTTTTCTGGAATCGTATATTGTTGGAAAAATATTTCATTGGAAAGTATTTTGTCGGAATCGTATTTTATCGGAAACGTATATTTGGTCGGAAACATATTTTGCCGGAAACGTATATTATAGGAAACGTATTTTGTTGGAAACGTATTATATCAGAAACGTTAAGTTAAGTTCAACGTCATTTCAAAGGTACACCTGGCAAGTTACTCCAAAAATTTCTTTCGAGGGATTGTTTTGAAAATTCCATCTTCTTTAACCGCATAAGTTCAATCTTGGTAGGCTTCCTCTGGTGGATATAAAAAAATTAATCGGTACCTATTCTAAACATATTAATCCCTCTACGGGGAAACTGGAAAGGAGGAGTTACTTTTTTGCATTATCATAGAGCATTTAGTTTTAGTCGTAGAAGACTCGCTACTCCTATTTGTATATACGTATTTGATTTCTTCGAAATCGAAAATTTGAATTGGAATAATTGACAAAGTAAATGAGATATATAAATTACTGTTATTTCTCTGATTTTTGTGACTATTGCTACTTTCAGTGTTATATGATTTTTTTGTTTCATAAAAGGGCCGATTCTATATATTTTCCTGAGCTGAAAACGTTTGCTAATCCTCCCCTGTGTGGTATACAATTTTTTAATAGATAAATAGTGATTTTTTTTTTTTAGAAAAAATTTTTTTGAAAAATACAAAAAATTATTATAAATATAAAATTTGTAGAGTATTGACCTTAAGTTTATAATAATTGGTATTTAAATCACTATTTAATACGAAAAACCAAATAAAAATTAGATTCATATATGATAGATACATATTATAATTATATTTATATTAATTTTGATAATTTTAAGAATACTTTCAAGAATGAAAATCAAAATTGTTATTTTAAAAAAAAAAATCGGGATAAACCTTTTAAAATGATTAGGGAAAATTATTTGAAAATGTAAAAATCATGATGCATAATTCATTTTTATTTTATTTTACATTATAATTACATAGATTTCTTAGAAAATGACAAGCAATTTTTTTGTGAATTTTATCTTCGCATAGTAGTACAAAGAATACCATGTATGTTTGATTTGATATAAGACAACATTTGTTTTAGACTTATTTCCTTAACAGGTATACTGACTATATTTCCAAGTATTGAGTAATATTAATCTTATTTCTAAAAAATTTCATTCCGTATTAATTATTATACATACCTACATATAAATTGTTATTTTTATATATTGATATTATTATATCGGCGATTAAATTGTAAAGCAGCCAAAACATTAAAACATGTTATTATTAAAATATTTTATGTCAATATTATGCAATAAATAAGTACAATGTGCGTTTTTTTTTTATATTATTGATAAAGATACAGAATAGGTGTATTAATGTTCTAATTCAACCAAAATGAATAGCCATATTTATTTTTAAAACGCTCTTCTGACTATTCGTTATTGACATACGAGTAGAAACTTTTCATTCTCAAGTGACAATCTGACAAACGCTTTCAACGTGGTCGTTCTTATAATAACTTCTACGCATACGTACATATGTATATCAGTAGATGTTCTGCACCAGATTTACTCGAAGACGGATTATATTCTATCAATAATATTGGACCGACCTCTTATAAATAGAGAGGCTACCTATTTATATTTAATTTTTATTACTGATACAAACTCTAAATTATGTATTATTTTCCAAAACAAATGTATGTATTTATTTTATTCAGGCAATAATGTATTATATTCTAACAGATGGTTGTTGAGAGAAAATGAATTATATTATTTATACAATATTAAAATTTTTGGAGTTCTCCCGTAGATTTATTCTCTCTCGATCTAACCATCACCGATGGCGCTATCCACAACACTTTACTTAATACCACTTTAACATGTTTCATTTTGGTCTTTGTCGAATTGAGGGTAATGGATTCACCAGCTCCCTCGGTAGGTATATTGAAAAGATCTCAAATTGTACGTAGAAAAACAGATGTTAACTACAATAAATTTTAATCTTCATGGAACCCAAAAATATGTTTTAGTGGTATGCATCTGCTAAATTATCCGTCTAATATGATATTTTTTATTATGGTTAACGTCCACAGCCGCGTTTGTAATAAATGTATATCTACCAGCATATATAGTAACCTTTTATTATACAACAGGCTCCATGTTTTTTTTTTCACTTATCTGCATATACACAGAAATATATAGAATATTTCAAATTTCATCTCGCTAAAAACTTGTCAAAACGTTTTGCGGGATATTTACTTTAGTTATCCAATTGAAGAGTTTCGTAAA
>JAIPRL010005709.1:0-30734 GCA_025469235.1 Pemphigus obesinymphae
CATACTGTAGTATTTTTTTATCATATATTTTCTGCTTGATAACAATATTTGTATTTTTTAATTCTTCACTATTGTTTTATTATTTAGTATCTAGTTAGAACTATAAAATTGTAACTGAAAATATTGTATTTTATGATAAAAAAAATCATGCAAGTCCATACCAAAATAATAAACATGAACAGTATTATACTCTATGTTGTACAAAGCATTATTCAATATTTAAATATTATTCGTGTTAACGATCACTTAAAGTGGTTACCTACTTATTTTTATATGTAACGATTTTAATATTTAATAAAAAGGAGATATTTATGTTAATGATGGTTTTTTAATGATATTTTTTTAAGGTAATAAAAAAACAAATTGGGTGATTATAAGGTCAGCAAGAGAGGGCACTGTCTCACTAAGAAAAAAAATTTTGGGTTGGCAATTATTTGGACAGTTCAATCGACAAATTTGTGACAAGCCCTTGTTTTTATTATTACTCTACCACAAATATTTCATAGGAATGACAGTGATTGAGGAGGGGTCGCAAATTCTGTTCATTGCCAGGGGCGCTATTGGGTCTTGCTACGGCCCTGCCTAGCTTGTACCTATGATATAACTTTCATAATATTGAGACTCAAAATTCGCTTTACTCAGTATTCGTATACATTTTGGTTTTCATTCACTCTTCGTACAATAAGCACTCATTTTAAATGTAATAGTACCTATATATTGTAATCAATAATATATAGCACATGATTTTATTTTCATGTAGGTATCTAGGTATTGAAAATGTTATCATATTTTTTATACCTACTATTAAAATTTGATAAGCGTACATTTGTTTTTGAAATGTTTAAATTGACAACGTAATAAAAACATAAAATATGACTTGGCTCCTCGAAATCACGATTTACGATTTGCCATTTGAAGTTTCACAATTATTGAATCGTCATAACGCACATTCCCCACCCCCCAAAGCAGTTTTTAATTCTCAATTTTGTCATACATTTGTAAAGATTTGTAAAAGCAAAATTTTCATTCGTAAAGCAAGCCATAAAAAGTTATGGAACTTTCAATTTGGGGGGCTGGGAAAATGCGGAAAAATACACAAGAAATTTAAAAATGATCTAATTAGTAATTCATGATTTTCTTTTATCATATCGATTGTTAGTCGGTGTTTATCATAGACATATTATAAATATTTATTATTATTATTTATGAAATAGAAATATTTCGTCATGGTGTAGGCTACATCGTTGTTTATTGTATTTGTTGGTAAAATAATTAAATAGTTAATGAGATAACTAGTGGCCTCTAGCGGTGAATAAAGTAAACATAATTAGAGCGGCAAATCTGTGTATGCACGTCGCCTATCTATAGTATATTTAATCTATGCTTTTACCTATATATATTTGGTGCCTCAGCTAGAATAAAGTAAAAGTAGCCACTAGTTAGTAGGTTGAAGCGTCTAAAAATATCTGTTTACACTAATGGATAAGACAAAAATATTAAGCCCCCCCCCCACAAATGTGACCAAGTATCCGCCTATGTAACCAAACCTTTTCCTCACTGTCAAATCACACCACAAATTCAACTAATCAAGATATCATTGTACAACCAATAATTCCCCTCCCCCACAATTATCATTAGAAAATTGGCCAAAAGCAGCGAAGCTAATTATGAAACATATTCCTGGAAACTTCGTATTTGGAAAAATGATAAGCAGCTCTATCTAATTACGCGCAACAGCCATTGAAGCTTCCCACCAAGCACAAAAACTTCTAATCGAAAACCACATACCCTTCCACATTTTTTCACTCCCAGAAGAAAAAACACTAAAAACTCTGCTCAGAGGCATTCCTCCAACTTACGCTGAAGAACTTGTTAAAACTGAACTTGAATTTCGCACATTAGAGGTAAAAAGCATACGCCAATTTTTTAAAGATAGTTGAAAACTACCAATGTACATGGTAGTTCTGCCAAATAAACCTTCCAGCAAAACCATCTTTGATATAACTTCGATTTTCTATTTATCCATTAAATTATCATACCTCTTGACCATCCTAGTGTTTAACGTTCCAAGACTTCAGCCACTGTTCTTCCCAAAGTGCGTAAAATGCGATGAAAATCATGAAACTAAAGCATGCAAAAAAATACCCCATTCCAAGAACCCTGTAAATGCTCTGCTTCTCACTCAACAAACCAACGACAATGTCCCAAGTACATTGCAGCATTGGCTCAAAATAAAACCAATCCAACAAACATTTTTACTACACCAGAACTATCAACTCAAAATAATCCCATATCTGCTCAAATCACAAAAATACAATCTGTTCTACCAATCGCAGTGACCCAACCAAAAAAGTCATACTCAGATGCCACTACTAAATTTAAACAGCAATCAGAACTAATGGTATCCATTCCTCAAATTTATTTTATGAACTTGCTCAGATACAATCAAAAAAATAGCTGAATCAGACGATTTGAAACAAACACTTATGCTTGCCTTATCGAAGATTATCTCCCTTCACAACCATCATGCATAACTCAATAAAAATAATATACTGGAACTACCAAGGTATCAGAAATAAACTCTCGGAACTTAATACCTTACTAATGAACACGAAATTCAAATTACACACCTAAACGAAATTCATCTCAAAAACAGCATCAATTCAAAACTAGTAAATTTTTACACATACAGATCAGATAGACCGCTGCCTGCTTCTGAACGTCCAACCGTAAGTGGTACCATTATACTTGTACCTAAATCCACCACCCATCAAGAAATTTATATTCAAACCTCTTCAATCAAAAACAATACTTTACTCATCAAACTCAATAACAAACAAACCTAAATGTCCTCAGTATGAATACCTTAAACACCACGGATATCGACACTACTCGCCACCGATAACACATGCATAGTCGCAGGTGACTTGAACGCCAAACACCATTCATGGAATACCATCAATCAAAACCCACCAGTATAATTCTTTACACATATATGAGCATAAAACACTACATTATAGTAATACCAACTTCTCCACATAACTACATTATCCAGATCAGTAAAACCGTTGCCCTGATGTTATAGAATATATATGAAGACGAGTTGTGTGTTACAAACTCTCACACAGGGTTCGAGCGTAAATATCATTATCAAAATTTATAGGATGCACAAAAAACTGGGAACTAAACCACACAATAATTACAATTTTGTTCTATTTAAAAAGTAAAACCTCGATGGGGCCACAAAAGTAATTTTTTCTTAAATTCCTATTCCTAATTAATAATAAAAGAGCTTGATAACGTTTTTAATTTTTTCGTTATAACGTTTTTCTTTTTATAACGTTATTAAATATTTTCGTTATAACGTTTTCATGCCCTGGTGGTGGGTAGTAGTTTTGGATTTTAAATTCTGCTACACCATAAAAATATAGTTTGGGCACCACTGACTTTAAGCACTTTATTAATGTTACTACTTGTAAAGTACTTAAGATCTTGGGCTTTGTTAAACGTAACCCTAAAATGTTTTCTTCAGTCTTTGCGCTTTCTTTATTTCGTCTTTATCAGATTTGTACTCGAATGTGGTGGAATAGTTTGGTATCAATTGGTAGAACTGAGTGTGTACAGAATAAGTTTCTCTCGTACATTTCGCATACTATTTAAATTGAATATCCTCAACATAACTACTCTTATTTACAAGTCTCTTAATATCTAAATTCTTTTTTCCCGTCGTATTAAAGTAGATCGACGTTTTATTACCTTACTTCTAAATGGCACCCTTGATGTGCCAGATCTTCTCTCTGAAATTTCTTCCCGTTCCTACTCATCATACTAGAGACCATTCTCTTTTTTATATTCCGTTCCACTCCACATCGTATGGTAATAAACAATCATTGCATAGAATGATTCGTCTTGTTAATAATTATTAACTTTGAAAATATTATTTATACTTTTGTCATTCTAATTACTGTTATCTTTGTTTTTGTATAGAATATTTTTATTATTTTGAGAATACTGCCCGGTTAGGCATTAATCAATAATAAATAAATAAATATATTATCAATAAAACAATCGGCGCAATAGGCAGCTAAAACCCAATCACAAAAATCAATAGACCAATTATATTCTTCATTTAACAATAATAAAACAACGTCCATAAATACTCAATAAACTTGAAACAAGAGAGGAGATGAGCAATTCTGGAACTCTAAATAGGCCTCAGGTCGTCCGTCCAATGCAACGCTACCCAAGTCAGTCTTCTTCAATTCTTCAACATATATTTCAAATAATACATCCAAGGAAACTGAAGAACAGAAGACCAAACTAGCAGCGAATACGACTACCTACCTACGGCGATATCAACAGTCCAGCAATACGACTACTCTCATCAACGCCGGCCGGACAACTGTGAACCGACAGACTTCGAGTAGCTAATCGCCGACTACCAATGACTGGCAGCCCAGCAGTATGAGCTTTCTCGAAGACACCGGCCATACAACCAGACCATGAGCCAACTATTATCAAGCAACCAGTAGTACCCACAACCACCAGTAGTCACCGAAGCCAACCACATACCAACGCTCGGAGACGATTACGGCTTAGATTTGTATACACGTTCTTTTTGGGACTCCCCTGTCAGTCCCGCCTCCCAGTGCACATATATTGCGATCGCTCCCGGTGACCTGCACCTCAACAACGCCACTGAACTCAGCGGGCAGTCGTTGTATGGCATATGCCCATCCCATACTTGTACACATCAGTAGGGTATTCTCTACCTACTGTAAACTGTTAGGGTCGTGCATATATTTTGGCCAGCCGTGCCGGGACCCAGCCTACACTAAATATTCTCCGAGCACCTGATCCCCACTCCTCCATGTAAATAACTTGTATATTTACAACTTAACGGAAATGAATCACTTGATTACCGAAAACTTCCATACGATTATTATATCACGGCGCACTGTTACAACTGGAGCCCAACTAGTGGCTACAAACTCACGACCACCTGAAAGACTACCCGGCCGATCAGAAGATCAACCAACAAGCCGGCAACAACACCTATACTAAGAAACGAAAGGATAAAATGACGAAAAAAAAATAACCTATCCACATCAACGACTATGAACAACCTGACAATGAGCATCTCCACGCTGGAAGATCGAATGAAAATAATGGAGCAAATCGAAGAGTAGCTAAAACAGCAGAACGAAAATATGACCACCACTCTGGAAAAAAATAGGAATTTATACAACGAGTTAAAAAACACTGCGATTAAAATTGCACCTCTCACGGAAAAAAATCGACCAAATTGAAATCGATCATTTCGAGAGGTACGAAGAATTGGAACAAGCAATAAACGATATCGACACGAAGACATTTGTAATATCAAAAAAACAGGATAAAGAAATGAAGACGATAAATAACGAAATTAGTAACATACGCAGGGAAAAAAGAGACGAGATAGACCAACCCGATCGACATTCCGATTCCAACATTCGAAAGGACAGAGAAAGGGAAACACCCGAAAAAATTTTAAAGGTTATAAAGACGTATATGCTCCACAAGAAAATTGCGAAAGAGGAAACGTTACTGTTACTAGAAAATAGTCAAAAAGGTAGGCGGCCAAATGGTTTACAATAGTCAAAGATGTGGCCATAAACATAGAAACGTTCTAAGAACGTATCAAAATAAAATGTATATTCAAAATATTTCTTCTCTGAAAGTAGACAATGGGAAATTTTCATAAAATGTACAGAAGCAGGAAAACAACCGATAAAACGTGGTTTCCAGGAGCACTTTCATTTTTGGATGACGGAATTAAGGCAGCTAAACCCACCCACCAACACAGAGGAACGAGCATTTAATCTTGTGTCAAAACACTTTCCGATCGCGGTACAAGCTTACATCCAGATGGTAAACGAGAAAAAAATCATGAAGATATGGGAAAAGTTGGGATATAATATAGACTAAATATAGACAGAAGATCCCAGAAAGGACCCTTTCAGCCGTATCAACCAACAAAATATGCCCAAAATAGGTAGAGTACACCAATTATAGACGGATCAGTGGAGACACCGAAAATCAGGTGAATGTAAATTAAAGATAGACAAAACGAGTAATAGGTAAGTATAGTAATAAGTAAAAAAGTACAATCGAAAATTTATCATCAATAGCAACTAATGAAGGATTAGAGACGATACCACAACAGTTCTACCAACCAGAGTTATGTCAACAATTTCAGTCAAATGGAAAAAAACTTGGCGTGGGAGTTGGGGCGAAGGACAACCCACAATTGTAAAAATAAGAACCCAGATGTCCAGCAACAATCATTTCACATCGTCTGAAGGTCACACCGTTTGAAGGCGCACCGTTTCCAGATTGGTTGCGAGTGGGGGTCAAACTAGCAAAACCATATCCCTAAGTGAGTAAAATTGTATTTAAATGTATCTCAAATATTTCCGAACCTAAAACATTATAAATGAAGTGGTTCATGCAAAAAGGGTCCTTATCATTTAAATTTAATTTTGAGAAAATTAAAAAAACTTCCTTACTCTTTGTGAATTTAAGATTTTTTAATGATTTTTTTTTTCCAGTGTTCACAATAAATATGTGTATCAAAAACACAATTGCTTTTGGTTCTAAATTTTACAGTTTATGCAATAAAGAATAAAATATTCATTGGACTAAGGTCCCTTTTTGCATAAATGTATAGAAGTGGAATAAAAAAAGCTCAAATTTTTGTCAAAATCGTTATAATTTACATGAAAAACGTAGTTAACAAATTTATTCTATATTTTCATTTTCTTCTTTAGCAATGGTAGGCCAATTGATAAGAGATATAAAAAAGGCATATATTTTTCAGGAATGTACGGTTGTAGCTTAAAAACGTCATCTATCTTGCCTTTCTTTATACAGACTTTCCCAGTGGGGTAGGTTTTTTTATTTGGGAATTCCAACACAGTATTCTTTATCATGCTAAATGTATGAAAAATGAATCCGTCGATAAAAGGGTAGGCCCTTACCACTCCAGAAGACGTACTGGTGTAGACGAAGTGATGAAAACTGCTGATACCAAAGTACACCTTATCTTCTTTTTTTCGCTTTCATGCCGTTTGTTTCCACAGATACATGATTTCTCTTAAAATGTGTAGGCCACCATCCCTTGAAATCTAAAATTGCATCAGCCTCCACCAACTTCTCAGTAAATTTACGAGGGTTTTTGGATTGTTGCGTAAAATGATCTGTACTAACTGTCGCATAGAAAAAATTCTGTCAAATTTGGTCAAACATCTTTTTATTTGGCTAAAATCACGATCGCATGCCAAAAAACTATGTCCTCTTATGGGAAAATATTGTTCTATTTGATCAAATTGTTTTGTCTCAACCAGGGCAAGTAACATTTTCGTCATTGCATGGTTTTTGTTTTGCCCGGCACAATTATCACTAAATAGTTGCAAAGTCTTCACCGTTTCAGGGATTTCATTATTGAAGTAGTCCAGTAAAAAAGAACATGCATCATTCGGACCTTTCTTCCCATTACCTTCATGATAAATGTAAAATTTTGCAGTGTTCTGTTTTATATTGTGAACCGCAAACACATTGATGTTGATTTGTCGTAGATAAAATGTATCTTGTACTGGAATTTTGGGAAGAGTGAGGTTTTGCATGAAATCAAACACAATGGCAGCAACTGTTTCATCGTTTTTATTATCTTCTGCTTCTGAGTTCAACTTTGAATAAAATTTTCGAGCTCTTCTTTAATGGATCATCAGATCAGCCTCAGCATTTCTCTTTGCTGCCTCCCTAATATGAGAGCTTCTTATTTTATTAGTGAGCTGTTCACACTCACAGCAACAATCCACCTGAGGCTGACCAAATCTGAGATTGAAATTATCTTTAAAAATATTGGTAAGAACTTGTAAACCCGACTGTACTGTCGCTATGTTTTTCGTTGTACATTGTCAACATAGTTTATACAATATCAAGCCTTTCATTTAGGTATTTAATCACAGTGCCAGTATAGTGGCTAATTTCTGTTGGATAATTGTTGATGTGTGAATGCATTTCTAACAATACATCAACAGACAGGGCATTTACACTTCGCTACTTTCCCCTCATATCCTTAGGGAAAATTCCTAAGTTGGCTAGTGTGTTGATTCTTTTAAGACGTTTTAGAGAAATGGAATATAGAGATAAAAAATCATTTCGACATACTTCTATAGTCTTTTCTCCAAGCATAATATTGTAGGTAAATACCATCCGAGGAATTGGCTGATGTTATAAGATGTTATATGATGAAATAAGTCTTAATCCACGTTGTTTATTCACGAAAAAACGTAAAATAAATATCAAATGATAATGATATAATCAAAACATCAATTGATAATAAAATAATACTACAGAATGATAAAACATAGAGATAAAAGACAAGTGATATGGCAATTTAGAAACAATAATAGGAGGGATTCGAGTAAAAACGGACCTTAGTCTGGGAATAAGGCTCCTTCTTGCATGAAACGGAAAATCAACATGCAGTTTTCTAGCACAGGGAATGTCTGAATAAAGTCTATTATTACATAAAACGTTGAAAATACCCCTAAAAACTTAAAATTTGCTGTTAACATGTTTTTGCCAAAAATGGCGCTAAGAACCCTTTTTGCATAAACCAATTCAAATGTAAGTACTCTAAAGATAAAAAATGATTTTTTTATAAGGTACATCAGAATTAAAAATATATTGATTTATTTTGAATATACCTGGAAAATGTTTACGAGTAGTACACAAAAAATACTACCAATATTAACAACATTTTATAAGTTAATTTTAAAATGTTTAATAAGTACCTAGGTTAGGTTCATTAAATACATGTATATAACCATAATTATTTATACTTATATATTAATATTTATAGATAAATACCTAATCAATCAACTTTTTAAATCAAATAATTTTACTTAAGCATATCACCAATCAACAATAATAATAATTGAATTAATTATCATATTCTAAATGATGTGAAAAATGTATTCGTTTTACAATGATATATTTTAAAATATGTATATTATGGTAAAATTTCGATCAAATATTATCGTCATTTAAACCAAAGAATTCAAAAATATAATTCTTCGATTTAGCCAAAAAATACATATTTCTTTCGGCCAAAATGAAAATAAAATAGATTTATTATCGTGGCTACATATTATTATGACATATCGTTTGATTGTCGAAATAAAATTATGGATAATAAAGGTACCTAACATAAAAGAAATAATTTATAAAATATCACTTATATGATATATAATATACTATACTATAATAGTATAGTAGGTATATAAGTAGGCAATGTCATATTTTCAACTTTTTTGTGGAAGGTCCGAAAAATATTTAAAATCAATAATATTTATATAACCTTTAAATGGAGAATAGTAAGTTCCTACACGAGAGTAGCAGGTAAACAATTACATACGTTAGTTCCTACAAATGGGATGTGTTAATTCCTACAAGAATATAAAAATGGGATATGTTAATTCCTACACGAATATAAAAATGAGATGTGTAAGTTCCTACACGGCAAAAAAAGGTACATATGTAAGTTCCTACACGGCGGAAAAAATTAGTTAATAGATAGGTAATGATAATAAAAAATAATTAAAATATAAACGGTGGAAAAACCTGGCACTTAATAGAGTATGACGATAGCTTATTGATAAACATGACATTTAAATTTTATTTTTTGACACACAACATATTTACGACTTTTCAGTACTGATAAATATGATACAGAAAACTTTATTTTTTTTATAATTTTCATTTTATATTATTTATTTATATCTATTTATTTATGAAATGTATTAGGTATTATTTTTTTTTTCACTTTATAATCAATTTGAGTAGGTATATTTAATATATGAATTATAGTTAAATAATAAATATGAAATTTGAACTTTTTTTATAAGAACTTATATATATAATTTTTTCTGCCGCATACCCACCTTTTTACCGTGTAGGAACTAACATACTTACCTGTTTCTATCGTATAGGAACTAACATACGAACCTTTTTTTACCGTGTAGGAACTAACTTCTGTATTTTTTTTACCTGCTAGGTCTCGTGCAGGAACTTACATTCGCCCCTTTAAATATATTACTATGTTTAGGTGGGAAATGGCTTAGTTGACAGACAAAAGACTGTTGTTAGACTGTTGATAAAAGGAGGGAGTACTATTTTAGTATATAATACTTATTCAAAATATTTCGTTTGAATTTTGAATTTTTTGACATTTTTAGCCTTTAATGCAATTTATTTTGATATTTTTGTAAAATATTTTACATCACGTCAAAAAAATGTTATCATTAAGCAAAAATAAAAACGAGTGACAAAATAATTTTTTCAACATACAGTAAGTAGGGGTTTTTATTTTTAAATTATTAAGTTATTTATTTGAAAATTAACAATATTTCAAGTTTAATATTTAGGCATAAGTTTACTAATTACAAAATTGGCCATGAGAGTTATAAAATATAATATTGGAACATTAATTGGGTATACTTTTAAGTTTAATTGATGAATTTTTTTTAATTTTAAAGTTAATTATTCTTTAGTTAGGTAATAAATGATAAAAAAAATAACTAAGAACTACGATTATTAGTAATAATAATATAATTCATCGAACTTTGATTACCAAAAAACTCCAACCATATTTGTAAAATCATTTTAAATGGTAAATACATTAATTGGAGACTCGAATATTTTTTTAAAACATTTTTAATATAAAAAATAATATAAATATATTTTAATCCTGTTTTTATTCTTGTTTTTTAACATTGAGTAAAATACATAATTACTATACTACTTACTATTTGATGACTTTAGCAATAAAAATCAAATAATATCAGAAATTTAAAAAATGTAGCTCTCTGATTCCACCTGCATTAGACGTATAGAACATATTGCAAAAAATAGTTCTGATGGTATTATAGAAGATTTGAAAAGTTGTAAATATTTTAGCTTGGTTTTCAATTCTAGCGATTTAATATTTCAGCTTTAACAATGTTGGTTCTATTTTCGTTAGATACCATATAGAACAGAATTATATTAAAGAAGATTTTTTGAAATTTCTTCACATGAAATACCAAACTAGAGGACAAGATTACTTCGATGTCATATTTTTCTAGAGAGTAACGATATCAATATAAAAAAAAATTGATTTGTGTGTGCACTGAATGAATGTCCTTCAATGATCATATCTGAAAAGAGATTTATTTCCCTATTCAAAAAAAATATATAGTTTAACAAATCTCTTGTCATGTCATCGTATCATTCACCAAGAAAACTTAGCATCACTTGTCTCTATTTCAAAAGTAAATTCCGTAATGAAAAATGTAATAAAAATAATTAATTATATTCAAGCAAAAGAACTGAATTATTTTGGAAGAAATTAACTGTAATTATAGTGACGTTATTTTACATACTTCGGTATGTTAAGTAGAAAAAAAGTATTGAAAGGTTTCTTTTTCACGATTAGAAATAATTTATTTTTTACAACAAAATAATAAAACTGATAATGAATTTAAAAATGATAAATGGTGGTGTCTTTTACCCTATATTTGTGATATTACAGAAAAACTTAATGAGCTTAACTGAGGTTTACAGAGTGAAAATAAAATTATTTCACAGAGGTCGAATAAAGTTTTTACTTTTGAAGAAAAACTAAAAATCTATTACTGGGAAATACAGACCCAAATATTTCATAATTTCCCGACTTTAACAAAAGTTAAACTAGATGTATTTATTTATTTCTCGAGTAACCTATATAATAATTTCAAACTATTTAGTTACCTTATCCAAATAATTTAAGAGAAGATTTTATGATTTACGAAATATTAGTAATTGTCTTTACTTATAGAAAATTCTTGGTACTTAGAAACAACAAATATTATACAGCTAGCTGCATTAGGATATAACTATGCAAAGCTATTTGCAATTATTATAAATTTATAGAATTAAAAAATTACCTAAAGAAATTTAAAAATTAAAAATTATTATTAAAAATAGAAATTTAGAAAGAAAAAAGAGAACAAAAGGAATACATTACATTTTGGAATTTACTGCTTGAAAAATGTAAAATTGTGCAAAAATGTACCCACTTGTTGCTAACTATATTCATATCAACGTATCTTTGTGAATCATGATATTCCAAAATAAAATATGCGAAGAATGTATATAGGAATCACCTTACTGATTCTCACCTTGACGACCTATTGAGAGTAGCATGCAATAACTATAAACCTGATTTGTCAAAACTAGTAAAAGAATTGGCTCAATATTTAAAATTTCACTAATTTATATTACATTATATTTATATTAGGTACTAATAAAAATCATATTTAATTATTATACAATATTTCATATTTCAATCTTTCAATAAATCATAAATTATTATTTACCTAATATTACCTATCTAATATAAATTTATTTTAATTGTTTTCATTTTATCTTTTCTAAATTATCCCTCTAGTCATCTTAATTGCTATGTTGCAACCCGCGATCGTAACAAAAAATATGTGGCCAAAGTAAAAAAGAAAACGTTGAGTAAGGCTGAGTTAGGGCGAACGCAAGTTATATAGTATCTAGGACCTGTTTAAAATAAATTGGAAAACTTTATTTATATTATATTTATCATAAAATTATATTTGTATATAACCCGGTTCAAAAGGCTAGTTAATTTAGTAGGAAATAGCCAACCGACTGCTCCTTAACTAGATAAGATTAGGTATAGGTATCGACAGTTCCTACGACTAAAAGGAGACGTGTTGAATTATTTATATTTATATTAATAATTACTACAGTTTATTCATGAAATTTTCCACTAAAAAAATGATTTTTTTTGGAAACTATATAAATTTATATAAAATAAACAACACCAGAAACTATCTTACTATTGTGTGAATTTACAGCATTTTTGATAGGAATATAGTGTTTTTTTTTTTTTGATTTTCCTAGTAACTTTTCTGTAAATAAAAAAAAATATACCAAAAATACACTTAAGAAAATTTGACTTCTGTATATTTCGTTATATTTAAAAAATAATAATAATAATAGAAACTTGAAATTTGCATCAAAAATTAATTGTATCCCTGAAGAATTGAAGTGATAAAATAACTTTTAGGCAATTAAAACAATTGTTTAGTTTAAATTATTTACTCAAATTTTTCTGTCAAGCTTTAGGTGTTGAAAACCAGAACATTTAACATCATGTTGTAAACTATGCTACATTAATCATATTTAAAAATAAACGCAACTTCTATAACAATTTTAAGTTTTTCGTAACATGTAAAATGATCTGAATTGATAAAATATATTTTAATAATTTTATTGTATTTTAGAAAATATTTTAGTCTTAGAGACTTAAAATTTTGCAACAAATTTACTTTTTATAATGATACCAACTACAAATATGTGAGATACTAAAACGATAATAAAATGCTGTTTAATATTTGTATATTTATTATATAAGTATTTTTTTTTTTTTTTTTTTTTTTTTTAATTCAATTTATGAAAAAAAATATAAGCAAATATAAATGAGCAAATAAGATTAAAATAATATGAAAACATTGGAATGTTTATAGTTTATACGCGACTACTAAATCTGGATTTGTAATACATCAGAATTTATATTTGACTAAATCATTTCCATTTACATTAGTAGATAACGAGAGTTCAGAGTAGGTACCTAATCACAATTTGCATCATAATAATAATATTTAAAAGACTATAACACCAACGTAAAAATCTACCTAAAAACTACACAAAACTGTGAGACTTTGAAATGTCAGATTTCAATTCTGAAAATAATTTAATTCGTCGATTTGTCTACTATAAGAATAAGAATTAATCAAGGCCATTCAAAAAAATGAATTGTTCGTGTTGTATATCATTAAAAAACTGTGTTTTTTAAACATTGATCACACTTCAGTATTTTATTTTTACAGAAAAATGCTTCTATCGATCTCTAGAAGACTGGCCAATAAATTCAAATTTAAAATCTGACATTCTTAAGTTCCATAGCAATTTTTACAAGCTTTTAGACCGATTTTAAGCTAATATCATTATTACACAGCAATAAGATATGGTACTGACACTGGACTATTTTTAGATTACTTTTAAAGTATATTTAAATATTTATAAATGGTTGAACTTTCATTTTATAAAAATGTACTTTACATAACCCTTTAAAAAATAGGTGTGTAGTGTCGTGTTAAGGTTTCTTATCAACAAATTTTTACCAATAGTTTTTATCATGCTCGCACCAACAAAATAAATCTAATTAAATTAGCCAATCTGGATAAATATATCGTATTAGCTCATTAGTTACTGCTCCGATCGCGTTAATCTAGTACGTTTATCTACACTTATAGCTCTCGTGAAAATCCTACTAAATCTGGATTTATTGCTATAGTATATACGTAATAACCGTGATTAATTTTATTAAACCAAATTTCGCTAAGAATAATTTTTCGTTCGTTATGATTTATTTTTACATTCAAATCCAAATGAATAAAACTACACAGTTATTTATCCAGTGTCCGCACAATGGAGTTACGTGAACCATTTGTTTTTTTCCAGGCTTTTTAGGCTTAATATTAAATATATAATATTAATTAATATAATACAATACATACTGCATAAAAAGGTACTTTATCAAGGAAATCCTGAACTTCTGGTAAATCCGATTTTATTCCCATAAGTTTTTCGTGTTTACCGTCCAGAATATAATCAGCAATTTTATCTAAACTACCTTTCTTTACTATTAATTGAGCTGAATTGTTACGTTCCTAGATATAAATACAAAATACAAAATATTTTTTATTTAAAAAATAAAGTACCTACTTATAGTTGAAATGTATATCAAGACAAAGATTAAAATGATTTTTTTGTATTTATTGAAAAATATTATTATTTATAAAATTATATTGTATTAGGTATTTAATAATATTAATAATATACCTACTTAAAATGTCGTACTATTGTCTACTATTTTAATTTTTATGAAAATGCTGTTTAAATTACAACTAAATACCGCTTAACCCCTTAAAATCGAGTGTAAAGTTCTCATAAAAAATCTAATCAATATTTTATAACACAAAGTTATAATTATTATTATTTTCATACCTAAACACCTAGGTAGTATAATTAAGTTAATATTATAAATAGGTACTTTAATCATTCTCTATCTGGAATCATATATAGAAAAACTAATAACTCTATAAATTGTCTAGATAAAATATTTATTTAATTTTAATATACTAGTACTTAATAATGCATTTAATATTTTTACGATAACATACATAATAATAAAATTATATTTTTATTTAAATATAATTTTTACCTGCGTTTTGCTGGAGTTCACTTTATTATTATCAGAAAGTTCAATATTATTTGTATCCTTCAAACTACTAACTCTGTATACAGGACCACCAATAGGTACAATATCGTCCAGCAGTCCATTATTCAAAGCTTGTCTAACTTCTCCCAATGTGAAACTGTTACGTTTCGTAACAATGTCATTTATATCATCGGTTTGGTGTTCCGATTGATTGTATAGAGAAATAAAATTTTCATCTCTATTATCAGGATCAGTATTTTCTTTATTTTCACTATTATCGACATTATGAATATTATCATCGATACTTTGTAGTTCCGATTTATTGTATAAAGAAATGTAGTTTTTATTTCTATATTCAGGATCATTATTATATTCTTCAATTCCGATATTATCATTACTTTCTTTATTTCTAATATTATCACTATTTTCTTTGGTTACATTATTGTCATTACTTCCATTATTTCCTTTATTTGCGATATTATCAGTATTGCCAATAATATCAATATTTTTTATATTATCGATACTATTCTCAATTATATCAATATTTTGAGTATTATCTATGATCTTAGCATTATTGCTATTTACAATATTATCAATACTATTCTCATTTATATCAATATTTTGAATTTTATCGGTGATCTTGGTATTATTGCTATTTACAATATTATCAATATCTTTTATATTATTTATATTTATTGTGTTTGTTTTTTTTGTACTGATTGTCAAAGGTGTTTCTACTTTAGAATCCTAAACAAATATTAAAAGATATGTAAAAGAATTGTCTTGTATTTTTATATATAAATTTAACAATTTCCGAATACTTACTTCAATTGGTGTACTTTTGACTTTTGACTTATCGGCCAATTTGTCTTTATCGGGAGATTCATAAAATATATTCCAATCCCATGAAGCTGGAAACTCTGTAGCAACTCTTGGTGCTTTAGGTAGAACAGATAATAAATCAATTGAAATATTATTTGTCTTTACTCCATCACTCTTAGGAGTTTTCCCATTCTGAAATACAAATAATAATAATCTATAAAAATAAAATACCTAACTATAAATTTCCATTAAACACAATTTTATAGGTACCTACTATATATAATATAATATATAATTGTAAGGATTAAACCATCGAGGGTTATTAAAAAACTTTAATTCAAAAACATACTTTATTATGGTAATATTAATGTCTAATAGTAAAAATCATATACCTAATGCATTTGATTTACATTGTAAGTACCTACATGGAAAATTACCAGTGATAGAGTAACAAATGTTCAATGATACACAAGTATCATTATAAGGTTTTAGGTAAATGATTTGCAGTAAATAAAATTACAATATTTAA
Source organism: Pemphigus obesinymphae (assembly GCA_025469235.1). NCBI lineage: Eukaryota > Metazoa > Arthropoda > Insecta > Hemiptera > Aphididae > Pemphigus > Pemphigus obesinymphae. Next base: position 16,734 of record JAIPRL010005709.1, read on the forward strand.
TATTGAATTTATACAAAAATATTATAATATTTATTATTATTATATACAACTGTAACGATAATAACTATGGCCCGGATGTTGATGACTTTTGCATTTTTTTTTTTGTTTTTGGAACGTCTTAGGTGATACTTTCCTAGGTAAAAATTTGATTGGAAGACATACAAATTTAAATAACTAATTTCTATTTTGCATTTTTTAGCATTTTTGCTTATTTACTTTTTAAGTTAAATTTTTAAATTTTAAGGTTCCTTTTGTAATTTTAGGTCATTTTTTTAAACTATTTTTCAATAATTAACAGAAAAATCAAGAATTTACTAAAAAATTTTTTTATTATTATTATTTTAGGTAATGTACTTACAATTTAACATTTGTGCATAAATTTTAGTGTTAAATTTACACCATAAAAAGTTTGAAAAGGCTGCAAATAAGAAATATAAAACACGTCATATAAATATAATACATATACCTAATATAATATAAAATTTAAGTTATTTAAACAATTCTAAAGGTATTTTTTTATGTTTTTAGATTATAAAATGAATTATTTAAAGACATTTTTTGTGTCTTTTAGGTCATAAATCATTTTTTAAGGTATCAACATCCGACTCCTAAATTAATGATTAATAATAATAATATTTATTTGGTAGTATTCAAGTATTGATATTTATATATTAACTGTTGAAGAGTTCAAATATTTGATCATTTATAATTTATAACAAACAAAATATAAATTTTATTTATATATAGAAATCTATCATTTATGCAATTTATTTTTGAGAAAATATTTAAAAAAATAAAGTTAACAAATGTGTTAGGATATTAAAATATTAAATTATATACCTATTTACTACTAACATGGTAGATAATAGGTTTAATAAGTTTAATGTTTATAAAAACCGTGCACTAGAAACGGAAAAAATAGGAAAAAGATCGACAACAAAATATATAACACATTATGTACAATGTTGAATGAACTATTGAAGAATCATTTGATAAAATAATTTTGAAAAATCAAATTCATTAATAAAAAACAACAATTATACTTACTAATTAGAAGATTTTTAATAATAATAATAATAAATCTATATTTCATTAAATTTAGTTTTAAAAATTAAATTTCTTAATCTTTAATTTTTATTTTTTTATGATTTATTAATAATTTATTTCAACACAATATTATAGAACAAAAATATCCCTATTGTGCAAAGCTTGTACAGTTTTGTTTATTTCCAAAAATTATGCTATTATTAACATAATTATCAGAAATATCTATAAAAATTCAAAATAAAGATTTTTAAGGTATAAATATCTTGGTGAAATTCATTTTATAATAAATTCAAGAATGTAGGTATATGGATAACAGAAGAATTAATTATAGTCTGATTTTAACAAAACACAATATATATTTTAAATTATTTTTGACAACATGAATTTATATTGTTTATTCTCAAAGTTGTATCGTTAAAACTTTAGACACTGTATATTGTGTATATTACCTACAGACTACAATATAATATTAGGAATTTAAATGTACGACATCATAATGAAAAATATTAGAAGATTAATGATTATTTATCATTTTGAAATTTAATAATTATGTGCCAATATAAATTGTATTTACCTATAAATTAATAAATAGACTATTTAAATAATGTTATTAATAAAAATGTTTATTGAAAACAATGGAACAAAGCTTGCAGTAGGTAATGAATTTAGTAAAAAAAGTGTGTAAAGTTTTCTTAATAAAAATTGCATACAATTGGAAAAAATTATGTGTAATATTTCAAGCATCAATAAAATTTTCACGATTGAAATATTTCAAATTTATTATTTAATTAAACAATTATAACTAAGAAATACCTTTATTATGTATAGGTAATCAATTATAGAAACACTAGTTAAATTTTTAATCGAAGTACCTAATTAATTCCTACATAACATACTTATGGATACTAAATTGAAATAGACTTGAAAAAATAAATTTAATAATTAGCATACCTTACATTTAAATATGGCATTTCAAAGTGCACAATATTTGTAACTTATACAAATTAAATTTTACGTAAATTGTTGTTGTTTAAATGTAATTAAACGTTTTAAATTAACGTTCATATATGCATTTGTGTGTATGAAAGAATTAACATTAATTTATATACTAATAAATAAATAAATATAAGCATATCTATATTATTTTTATTTCTGAAGAGCCTTTTAAGTAAAATTTAGTCAGACCACCACTTCATATAAATAATTGTAACTTACTATTAATTAAGTAAAAATATGTGGCTTATATATAATTAAAGTGCGTAAAAATAAAAATTAAATACAAACCTTGTCTATTAAATTTTCATTTGCTCCAGCCTTAATAAGTCTATTATAAATAGATGTAATATATTTCGGTGGTGCAATAAAAACATAATGTAGAGGCGTTCTACCATCATTATCTCTTAAGTTCACCGTATTAGAATTCTTAAATATAATGTAATCAATAATGCTAAGTCGACCCAGCCCTACTGCCTAAAAAATATTTTTAATCATTAATTTAGTTGTAAGCAAAACTTAATTCTAACCTTATGTAACGGAGTTAATCCATTCTTGTCTTTACTAGCTAAAACTTCCACGGGGACGGAATCACGATTCAGTTTTTTCAATAATACAATATTATCGTCAATAACAGCTTTGTGGATTTCTTTGATAATACCCTTTTACAATTTAAAATTAAATAAACAAATATTATTTTACAAATATAAACTAGAAAATGTATTAAAAAAAGTAAAAAGTTACCATTATATAAGGCACTGCTTTCAAAAACTTATTGACCGTTGATTGTTTGCTAGTCTCAGTCAACAATTTATCTCCGAGTCCGGCCCAAATTACCTTCGATAGTTGTTTTATATTACGATCGTGTATCCATATTCTAATATTAGAAGGTTTTATTGGAACGTCTATAAAAATTAAGAATAAATTAACTAACTTTATAAACAAAAAATATTATACAAATATTACATACCCATCCTAAAAGATTTTATTATATCATAAAAAAAAAATATACCATTGAAAATAATTTATATATTTTTAATAGCATTATATTTTTAAAATTAAGTTTTAGAGAATATTTTTATTTTTCCTTTCAATAATACACCATTAATATTTTAAAATATAAACTCTAAAAATGTTAAACTCCTATAAAACTGTAATATTATAATAAACACAAAATATTTTTCAATTCATGCATACAAAAATGAAATCATTATTTTATGAATTGAATTTCTATAAAAAAAAATATAATAACTTCTAGAAATATTGTTTATTCGTCAACATATTCAAAATATTTATTTAATATCTTTATACTGGGTATTTGCTAATATATATTTTTATATTAAATACTTACCTACCTATATATGTATATTTTAATCTAAAATCGCAAACTAAATATTATATTCTACTTCTACCAAAATTAAATCACCTTGGTCTGAATCACTTTTACAGTTATTAGGTAATGTAATATTTTCACAATACTCTAAATAATATGACGGAGTCTTATTATTTATATCCAATGCATTAGGATCAGCACCAGCCTCTAACATTAAATTCCAAATTTTCAAAACCTCTGAACAGGAACATATGTAATGCAATGGAATTCTTGAAGTCTAAAAGATGAAAAAACAAATAAATTTTATAATAAGTATATATGTTTTTTAATCAGTTTCCCAAAATACATTTTAGAAAATTTAAAAGATATTACACAGATTGAATTATTTTTAATTTGCTGTTTTTGTAGTACAGTAAATAAATTATATTATAATAATATAATAATATACCTAGTTAATATATTGTAGTAAAAATTACTGAGGGAAACTACATTTATTGACATTAGCATAATGATTTAGAATCGCAAGCTTAAGGTTGAAAAGTTATCAAAAATTTCCTACAGGACTTGTTATTTTTTATAGGTAGGAATAATATATATATGTCCACTGTAGAATCTAATAGGTAGGCAAAGTAAACATATGCCCTCTCACCAACTTTAATGCCAGAAAAATAAGGATCAAAATCCAAAACCATCAATGATTTATTATTACCTACATTTTTGCAACATGCCTCTTTTAATACCCTTTCGGATAAAATTAATCTATCAAACATCGATATACCTAATTCTTTCTACCGTGCAGTTAATAAATTATCGTTTAACTATTTTATATTATACTAATGATCCTTTAGGGCCCGGTTATTGCATTAATATAAATAATATTATCTAAGTTATATTTAACAAGTTTTATAAAAACCTACGCACGATATCTAACCCGATTGAACATGATTTATCAATGAAACAGAGAATTTATTCTTGTTAAATAATGCATATAATTAATATAAAATATGGATATTATATGAATAAACTTAACCTAATCTATAGCCTTACATTTAAAAGTTCGTAAATGAAACGAATTTCAAGTCCTCTCAAGTTTCAGTTAATGAATTAAATATAATAAAACAAATTATTTGACATTATAGAGTATATATTCATATATGTCACATTATTAAAAATGTTTAGGTATATGAAAAAAAAAAATGTATTAAGTAATAAAAATACTTTCAAAAATTACAAAATATTTAATAAATACATAAAAAAAAATTCTACGTTTTCAAATATTATATTTATATTATATTATATTTATATATATATATTATATTTATTAATATTATTAATAGATTTTATAATTCATATAATAAAGATATTATATTATAATTATTTTTATAATATTACAAATTATAACAATGACTATTTAACTATATTTATATTACTTTATCCTTGATGTGGACAGTTTGTGGATAATTCTTCACAAGCCACTCAACAATATCCAAAAAGTCATAATATACGACCTTATGTAATACAGTTACGCCATTTAAATCTTTGCTACACACTAGTTTTGCAGGGGGAATTTTATAAATATTTCTTGATGAATTTCCATTTTCTAATAAAACTTGCATATCTCTTAAATTCCCTTTGCATGCGCATTCTTGAAGCATATCAATACGAGCCTAAAACAACATAATTTAACTATATTAATTAATAAATAGTGATAATAATCCAACATTTTTAACAACGAAGCTTCAAAAGTTATTTCTACCTATAATAAAACTTGAAATATTTTTTTAGTGATTTATTCAAAATTATTTTTAAACAACTTCTTACAGTTATTCCACTAATTTATCACAATAAATATTCTTCGGAGAACTGATGGAACTCAAAATCGTGTTTTAAATATTTATTTAATATATATAAAATATTAATTTTTATAATAAGGTTTTAAGGTAAAAAAATATGAACCTAACTATAATTTCATATTACACTTATAATATGTATTTTTCAAAAAAAAAAAAAAAAAAACAAATCATTGTAAAACCAATTTATATATATATATACATTCTCACTCCACTTAAAATGTATATTAGGTACATAAATATATTTTATACACAAATGATATACCCAATAAAATGATTTATATATTTTATAAATTTCAATATTTTAAATATCAACTTCCAAAATATTTCAGCATAATATCTGCCTCTTTATATATATATATACAGTAATTATTGTATATTTTATATATTATATAGACTGAACAAAGTGGTTTTTTTTCAAAAAAAAAAAAAAATTTAATTAATATTCATTGGATTTATTTATAATTTATAAATGCATGCATTATTATCATTAAACACGGCATTACTGACCTACTTAGATTTCCTTTTATGATATTGATTGTTTTCAAAACTATAATAGCAATCAAAGAAAAGCAAATATGACCTAAATTATTTTCATATTTAGGTTTAATAATTCTTATACATATTCAAATGAAAAATAAAAATCCTATAATAATTTTCTTGGTACAAAGTTCTTAATAAATTATTTTACAATTAATAATATAGTTATTTAATTATTCATTTTATCATAAATGTAAAATTCAAAATGATTCAAAAATATATGTGTATAATATTATATATAAAGCATATATTCAATAATTTAAAATGTTAATAAAAATATGTAGGTAGGTATTATTCTTAATTTTGAAAAAAATATATTTTGAATCAATTATATCTATAGCTATCATCTAATTTCTATACAATGTTATTTTATCTAGATATTCAATATATAAGTACCTAATATAATAATAGAATACGATTTCGTTCTTAAAATATTTGTAATTTTTTTTCTCTCACAATATAAAAACCAAACTCGTACATACTCGTATTTTTGTATAATTTATTGTTTGTCGGTAGTCTAATAAATTTTAATGAATTTTTTTTATAATATGTATAGTATATTTACTAAATATATTGGAACTGATTGCATAAACATTTTGATTTTAGGATTAACTGAATAATGTCCAATCAATTTATATCCTTCGCCATTTAGTAATTTTTCTTCCAAAGTCTGCACGTTAACATCCTTGATCAATTTTTTTACTTCATAATGGTTCATAGGTAATGCTGTAATAAAATTTTAAAAAAAATATAATAAAATATAAATTCTGAATTTAACAAATTGTATGTTTACTCCTAGGAAGGTTATAATTAACGTAACACATATTTGGTCCTAAACCGAATACATTATTTTTACACTTTTTCGACATTTCCATATAAAATATTTCATTTAAAAACCATAACAATTAAATATACATAAATGTATTCGTCATTTACCAATAATTATAGTTTATTTCACCTACTAACTTGGTCTGATGAAATATGTTTGACTTATGATGAAATAATATCTTGACCAGAGTGCAAGAAACGACGATGACCTCGTCCAGCCCAGTGGTGGCCGTTGCTAACAACACTCGATTTCGTCAGGGGTGGTGTGTTCGGGATTATAATTATTACCATATGGTAAAGGAGGTATTTTGTGTATCTATATTTTATCGTATATATTTTTAAGATAATCTATTCTATTCCAAGTGCCTATATATGCATATGTTATTCACACCGACCAAAATGAACTTAAAAAATAATATACAATATAATGTATATAAGTTTTTATTGAATAAAAATAGTATATCATAAAATGAGTTCATTGATTATATTAGGTATATCGTTTTATAAAATATCTGATTAAACTATAAAACTATAATTAGGTATGTAAGTAGTATAGGTACCCATATATTTGTTAACATAGTTACACAACCCAATTTAAATATTCCCTTAAAATATAAAAGAAACAACTCCTAAAAAATTGGTTAATTCATCCAGATTTTGTAAATGATAAATTACAATTACTACCCAGTACCCATACATTTGAATACATTTTAACAAGTAATTTACTAGTTAGTAGACCTATATGCCAGAAGTTCCCAACCAAAGTACGGCGAACTTAAATTGAAGTTTGCCATGAAATTATTTCAAATATAAAGCAATCATACATATTTTTCACAATTTAAAAAAATGTGATTTTATGAAAGATTTACAAGAAATTCGCCAGCATAAACCGATTTGCTTTACCGATCCCGATTACTGATTCCGATTAATGATTATGGTTCAGTGTAATAGTGTATAGATACACATTTTTAGTTAGAAATTCGTTACATTAATCGGTTTACCCCCTCCATAATCTTATTATCAGTTATCACATACTTTAGGTTGTCGTTAGTCAAAAAAGGTTGGGAACCTCTGCTATATGCAAATGAAGTGCATATTATTAAAAAAAAATGTATATATTACATATTGTCATAAATACTGAAAGAATTAATATATTGATGAATACAAATTATTAATATTTGTGCGTTCCATTTAAAACCGACGTCCTCTATAGAGCCATTAAGAGCTGAATATTAACCAACCAAAACTCCGCAAATACCATAGTAACTGCAATTAAAATGACAACAGCAAAATGTTGCATGTATAAGGATGATTTGTATTTCTAAAATCTAGTACAGCTCTTGCAGCTGTGACAATTGACAAACTATACAAAAAATTAATATCGTATAAAATAATCGATATAAAGTAGCGAAAACTTTTACCATTTGAAAGTATTAATATTCTTAATATATTTTGGTGTTGAGTTACTTGTAGAATTATTTATATATATATAAATAAATACCCAGTTTCTACAAAATAATTTGTTTTTATTTAACAAATACGTATTTTGAAAACAATTTTCTCATCTTCAATGTTAAACAACTACTAACTATTACTTGAGTAGTTGTTTAACACTGAAGATGAGAACATTGTTTTCGAAATACGTATTTATTAAATAAAAACAAATTATTTTGTAGAAACTGAGTATTTATTTATATATATTCTTAATATATACCTTTAAATGCATATTTATTCATATAAATTATGTACCGATATTTAAAAACATTACCTGGAAATGTTATTAACTTTAATTAAAACTAATAACATTATTTATTTAAAAATGTATTTGTTTTGAATATTTTGAATACCTATTAAATAAATGTAAGATATTTGAAATATTTTGATATAGTAATTGGAAGTAATATATTTCTAAAGTAAATTTCTCGGACTCTCTTCTAAATGCAACTAATTAAAGTGAGTACTCTATAAGTGACGTACGTGAAATTACGCCTCCTCCTTTGTACGATTGACTCTAAACTGGTACTAATATTTTGCAACTAATTTACAACTTTTTGTAACTCAAAATTAATATTTTCTATTTCTTACTTACGTTAGAATCCATATTTCAGTGGTAGGGCCAACTTCAAGCAGCCCCCTCCCCCACTTTGTCCGATTGACTTAAAACCAGTGCCAATATTTTGCAACTAATTTGCAACTATTTGCAATCAACATGAACAAATATGCAACTTTATATTTACACCAAAATCGGTCTTACAATGTGCAGTTATCATTTTGTACATATATAATATTTCATTTTGGAGTAATATAGTATTGTACTTTGCTTGAAGATAAGATTAAAGTCTTTTTAATATAAAAATGAAATATAGAATGCTTATAATAGCAATATACCTAAAGAGTAAAGACATCGAGTTTATATAACCGTCGTGTGTTTCAAAAATCAATATTGCACTAATCTGGGAACTAGGTTCTTACTAATTCAAATAATATGTGATAAAAATTAAAGGCTTAACTTACTAATAAAATTAATAACCTACTAAAACTATTTTACATAGTAATTTTTAAATAATGTACTATTGTAATAATATATTAACGAATGTATTAATGTAAGCACCCTATGGCCTATACCTATATAATTATTTATAATTTTATAGTTTATACATAATCAAATATAATATCTAAACAATAAAGTTTTATTATCAAACATTTTACTCTAAAATTTTTAGTACAATTTTAAACATTATTTTGTAACTAATATTTTTATTATTATAAAATAAAGTATAATACATAAATAGGTATATTAAAACGTTGCATCCTTGTTTTATAATTAATAACTTTTTTATAGTCTGTTATAAGTTATAACTTTTAACAGTTATTTTACACAAAATAATATAGTCTAAGAATATATACATTTAAAATGTATGATTTTTTTGTTCTAATAAATTACTTTTTAATATAAACTATCAAACGAGGGTTTACTTTAGTATTTCTCTGATTTAATTTTGTGATTTTTTTTTTCTTTTGAAGATCACTATGTATTTCCTAATTCCCATGTATTCTTTTAATTATGTCTATATATTATATAATAATCTAATCCATAGAAAATGACACCATAGAATACAAATCTGAAAGCAAATAATTTATATGAAATATTTTTATTTATATAACAATAATTAAACACATATTTTACAATATTAATACCAGTTATCATTCATACGTAATTCAAACGTATTTTATTACATTAAACAGACACGCTATTAAGATCTATCACACGGTAGACTAAACCGGTTAAAAATTGAGACACACCGGTTTAATTTTTTTCGACCGCTGTAGCGAGGTGGTCGAAAAATACCCATCCCGATCTGTCCCCACCACAAACCTGATTTTACCCTAATTATCTGTTATCACTTAACGTTTTCAATTTTTACATTAAACATTTTTTACATTTATAATAATCAGGATTTAATTAATATAGGTATATATTTTAGTTTTTTTTCCACTAAAAATAATTAAGTCGTTTTCAATTTGATCATCGTCCCCACAACTAGAATTCAGTGGATGAATACGTCTAATTGAAAAATGTCTTAGGAGTTAGGTATGCTTTGAGTTGGCAATTTTTATAAAACATTTAATTTACTAAAACGTATCCTAAAACCTACTTACATTTTCGAATAGAAATCGATTGTACTGTAATATTAACGATATCACTGACAACACGATTTTTATTAAAAATAAAATCTTTTACCATAGCAATTTTAATGTTATCCATTTTTATTTTTATTTAAAAAAAATTTAAAATCCAACCGTCAATAATGTGATAAGCAGAATTAACGTTATGTGTAAACTGATAATAAGATTATGGAGGGGATAAACCGATTAATGTAACGAATTTCTAACTAAAAAGGTATATTTATACACTGAACCATAATCATTAATCGGAATCAGTAATCGGGATCGGTAAAGCAAACCTGTTTATGCTAGCGAATTTCTTGTATATCTTTCATAAAATCATATTTTTTTAAATTGTGAAAAATATGTATGATTGCTTTAATTATGAAATATCCCTCAATTTGCTGTCAATAGTAAGTAACAGCTAACAAGTTAAATTAAACACGGATTAGATGTACTTCTTTCGGTTGCACCTATAATTTGACAACGTTGCACCCGAATCATACGGAATGGTGTGAGTTTTTAAATGAACAATTTCCCAAAAAATTAAAACGTAGGGAATCGTATTCTTATCAGGACATCCCTTTAATACCCATATAGGTGGGGTTAAAAGGGGGTGATAATTAAAAATAATCGTAAGCATTAAAAATTAATGTCAATTTCACAGTAACTATACTAATTAGTGGTCATAGAAAAGTGAAATTTTCAGAGAAAATTGCGAAAAAAATAATATATTATTTAGACATATTAAGAATTTGAATAGAGGTATTATAATTTCTATTAAACTGACTTAACATAGATTTTTTAAAGTTGAAAGTCGTCCGATGTCAAACCATAAAACGGACTTTGGACACATATGTTTTTCATATAAACCCGCATTTAAACTCTGATTGTATGACTTCGGACATTAATTAAATTTTTAAAAATAATATTTCAACTACAATCCAAGTAAAAAATGTTGTTGTACAACTTGTATGAGTACTCAGTGGCGTAATTAAGAGGGATAGAGGGTGTGGTCACACCCGGCCCCCTTTGCATAGGGGCCAGAAGCAATAAAATTTTTTCTATTAATTATTAATAAAAACTATGTTTTTCCATTATAATATACTATTAGACTAATCATTTTTTTTTAATAATTCAAAATAATTGTAAATTATCATTATTTTTATACTATACTATACACTTTACTTCAATGCATTCAGATACCTTAAGAATTGGATCATTTATCACTGCTTGAATTTTATGCAAAATATTTTCTCTTTTAGGTGATTTGCTAAATAACTTGTAAATATCTTTTAAAACATAAAAAAATTATTTTAACCTTTTGGTTTTTATTTCTTCATGAAGCTGCTGCCAATGACAAAATGTGTACTTTGCAGTGAATGTAAAGAATATCTCTCTTTGCTTTTTCTGAAAGCTTCCTTCTCACACCTCCTACATTCCCAGCCATATTTGCGGCACCAAAGACTAGGTATAACATTATTGTAACACAAATCAAGACTAGTCAGTTCTTTGTCAATAGCATCTGCAATAGTTTCTGCTGTTCCATTTGAGATTTTAACTATTGGCAAAAACTTTTCCACTAGAACTTTGTCTTCCACTAATCTAAACATTATTCTCAGTTCCATCTCATTTTTTAAAGTACTTTCATCTGCTAAAGTAGAAAATTGTTTGTTTTTCAATGTTTTCTTCAGTTCATTCCTCAAAATTTCACCCATACATACACTTTGAGATTCTCTCCATGTTTTAAAATCGTCATTTAACTTGTCAAAAATACTTTCAATTAAGCTTTCATACTTAGTAGTATAAGCTACTTTTTCCTTTACCAAATAGTATAAGCCTCGCAAAATAATTTTTAAACTTCTGTTTAATTCACTTTCAATTTCACTTTGTTGAACGATTTGAGTATGAATCGGTTTTTTCATTGCTTTATTTTTTATGTTTTCCATTTCTACATTTACAGTGTGAGCTGAAGAATGTTCATGTTTCTATAATTTTCCATTCTTTCCTAAAGCTTTCCTGTAAGATATAAATAGAATAGTAATAAACACAACAACTGTCTTTTAAAGAACGTTTGCGTCGTTTTTCATAAAATGTTTACATACTTTACAAAACGCACCTTTTTTTTCTTCGTTATATACCAGCCATTTATATTTTTGTTCCCACTGTATATTATAATGACGTTCTTTTTTTGGTCGGATGATTTCACAGAATGTAAATTAGGTGATTCTATACTATCATTTTCTACTTGTTCTAATTCAGTTAACTGTACTGATGATGATGAACTTGCTTTTTGTTTTGATTTTTTACTAGAATCTGCAGATGTAGCTTTAAAGTAAGAATCTATTGTTCTCTTCATCTTTCGTAATAAAGTTACAGAACAGTAAAAATCCTATACAAATTTAATAATAATTTAATACATTTATTTCTATGTCTTTACCTTATTATTACTTATGCATATATTATATAAAGGTAGGCAAATTAATGGAACTAAATGCCTTCAGTTAAAAGTTAACATTGAAAATAATATTAACTTAACTCAGTTAAAAATAAATTTTTTTTTTCATTTAACATTCAAGACTCAAATTTCAAATCTTCTTTTTAAATTATTCAAATATTTAAGAATAAACTTTTCCACTATTTACTTTTTTTAATATTATTAGGTAGGTACTAGTTACCTACATTTTATTAATAGTCATTATTAAATATACAAATTATACATACTTTAATAATAATAATGATTTGACTTGGATTTTTAGCTGTAAGTATTAGTTATAATACATGCATTTATTTTTAAACTTACTTAGTAAATAGCTTACCAAATTATATATTAGCACTTATCAAAATAAAAATTACCTTTCAAAACTCTTTTAAATTAATTAAGGGTAAGTACACATTTATGTCATAGATATTATATATTTTTTGTACCTACAATTTATAAAGATTTTTTTAATATATGTATACACTTTTTCAGGTAGTAGTCAAACTAGAGTTTTTGAGTAAAGACTTTTTGATAGCACATTTGTTCTAGTTTGTACTTTTAAGAGGTCATTGTTATTATCTTTGATAAGCGTAAAGATAAACTACACAAAATAGCAGAAAATCTGTTATAGTTTAAAAATAATTAATCAGACTTGAAATTTACACCAAATATTTTTAGTATATAATTATATTAATCTTATAGAATTTTCTGACCACTTGTTTTCTTGTAGATAAATATTTTAATTTTAAATGTACAAGAAAAATTAAAACAATATACATCCTATTCATGATGCTTAACAATCAAGGTAAATAATAATAATATAATACTATTATATTTATAATAGTCACCAGGTATAAACATTTAAAAAAGTACATTATTTTGTGGGTATTAATTATAATATTATATATTATATTATATATGTATAATATTAACTTGTAAATCCATTCCACCCTAAACTCAATGAATGCATTTGCGCATAACTAAAGTCGGTCACTACATTGGTGAACAGAGGCCAACTCTGTTTGCTTTTAACAACGAATGCTTTGAAAGACATAAGCCATGTGGAAATTGCAACAATATCATGCGATGAGTTTATCATTTCTAATATAGGACATGTAATATTAGTATTATCAGATAAAGGTGCTTGTACTACCATGCCATAGTAAAGAACTCTCTTACTATCTTTATTTACTTTTCTTACCACCGTACCTGTAGCATCTACATAACCAGTTAACGTTCCTCTAGCATTTGATTTTAATTTT
>JAIPRL010005710.1:0-30734 GCA_025469235.1 Pemphigus obesinymphae
AGGAATGTCTTGTTGTAAGCCAGGAGTTGCATTTATTAATCGCTGAGCTCTAATAATTGCACATGGTCCAGAGGCTTTTGCTAAATGCATATTAAGAGATATGAAATCTTTTCCGCAACCGGGACAATGAGTTCTTGGTTTGTTCCTTTTCTCCATTATCGCGTTCAGCGCGCTTAAAACGGACTAGTTGCAATGAAGGTGCAATGAAGGTTGCAATTATGTGTGCACGTGTGGTAAATTGATGATATAACAATGTTTTTTTTTGGTCACTGGGACACACTGTATATGTTAAGTTGCTGCGCACGCAGTGTATATGGCGAGTGAGACAGGCGCGACCGCAATCTGGTTCCAGCAATTATTGGGCGATAAAATATAATAGCATTGCCGTTGTCGACCTCTGAGCTGATAAGAATATAAAATTAAACTTACGTTTGCGGCGGCTGAGTATTAGATGTTGATCTTTATAAATACTTTTTGAGTGAAAAATTTTAGGCGGACCGACTCGAAACCGACACCGGTCCACGCGCGCACTTTTTATGAATTTTTTAAGACATAGAACGCAAAAAACAAATAACTGTAACCGGAGTTATGTGAGAAAAATTCGGGAGTAATATTTCCGAACATGTATGTCGTCGAGTCACGATATATAGTTTAACTATAGATTCAAAGAGTAGTTCAAGTCAATCGGAACACCTAATTTTCTTTCTTACATTTTTGATGCTCAAAAACCTCGAATAATATAATTATCTTTATTTCAATGAAAATATAGCGACACGAGATGACGTATTTATTATCGCCAAATTGACAATTGTAAAAATGTTTTCTATATAGGTATCACTATTTTCGGATACGGGACATTTTTTTATATCTAGTACATTTATACTGTGGAATAATTTTGAATCATTATTCGTGTTTTATTGTTGATACATTGGATTTTAAGTTCACCAAGGACGTTGCAGGATAACAAACAATAAATATTAATTAATAAAAATTGAAACAACGCACTTTTCTTTATTCCTTTTTTTTTTTTTAATAATAATAATAATATTTTTTTTTAGCTGGAATTCTTAAATATTAGTTTTGAAGAACCGGAACGGATGCAAAGGCTAATATAATACGCCATTCCAAATCATTTCGAGCACTGATTTAGAACTTAAATTTATATATAGTCGTAGTACTAAAGTTTAATGTGTGTACGAAATTAGTAAGTGCAAGTGTATTAAATTAGCCAATTTTACATTTCTACATAATATTAATAATAATATTGATGGTAAAAATAAATTAAAGCTATTAAAAAAGGCGAATAAAAACGACTATACGACAACGTATAATCCAAAACATAATAATCTGCAGTGGTAGTAGAACACAAATCGTCATTCCACTAATAAAATTAAATGTCAACAACTATATAGCTATATATAGCCTATAATAACAGACTTTTATCGGTTTCGCATTAATTTCGCTAAGATTTTACCATATCCATTCAGGTTTTTAACTATTTATGGATAATGAAGAATATAACCTTATTTTTGTATATTTATTATCTATATAATACTATATTAAACATTTTTTATCGTGATTTTTATTTAAAATCTATTATGCAATAATGACAAAAAACATTCGTTTTCGTAATTTCATTATTTTTTCCAAAGAAAATTGGCATTTTTAATTAGTATTAAATAAAAATTAAACGGATGTTGCATCCCTGCGTTCCTTCATAAATAAATAAAGGGGTACGCTGTTAAACATGAAAACAATGAAAAGTACCTCCGTCTTCCTATGTTCCTTCATATATCCACCATTGGATACAATAATAAATAACATAGAACAATCAAAACATCAAAACACCTAAAACAAAAACGTTGAAAAAATTGATTTAATTTTTTTTTGTTTAGCGTATTGTTTTTAAACCATATTAAATAATATTTATTTATCTACCCAATATTATACAGAATAAAACTTTAAAATTAATATAATAAATTATAATTAACGAGGTATACGTAATAGAACCAATAAAATAATTAATATTTATCATAAAAATAATCATATTTTTAAATAAAAATGAATAAAATTGAATTGTTGTGAAATATTACAATAAACTTTGAAACAAATATCGATAAAAAAAATGCAAAAATTATGTTGTCAGAAGTGGGATTCGAACCCACGCCCACAGAGTGGACTGCGACCTGAACGCAGCGCCTTAGACCACTCGGCCATCCTGACGATGAAAAATTTTTGTTTATATACGCTATATAGATGGCTTAAATGGTATATTCAATAATAATATTATGCGTTATATTTATAAATTTTATTATAATAATACAATAATTATAATTATTTACAAGTAAAATAAAAGAATACTACATTTTCTTAACATGTATCCAGAAAGTAAAATAATATTCTAATGAGATATTTTATGTTAATTTATAGTAGGAACATTAAATTAATTACCTACCTATTGTTTGAATGAAAGTAGGTATAGGTAGGTATATTTAAATACTTTTTATATATTTGAATTTAGAATAGGTATGTAACTGTAATGTAAGTATGACTATGGTATGAGGTAGGTAGTACATTGAACGTACGAATACAGTTACAATATTACTTATGTAGATACTTGTACGCAGTACAAGCGGTTTATGAGCTTTGAAAGCAAGAGGGCGATTAAAAATAATTATTCGTGCTTGAAAAGCTTAAAATCCAATAATAATTATGTATCCATTTAAAAGGTATTTATTAAACCAAAATTAATTCCATATAGAAAAATAAAAATATGAATACGTTTTACAAAAACCGAAAATCACAAAATAATAAAACTTATAGGTTTTATACTCAAAATGTAATCGATTATCTTTAATTTCACTAAACAGGTTGTTCCAAGTTGTTTTATTTCAATTTTCTGTTAATGTGATATTTATACTACATTTTTATCTACTATATTGTAATAATATAATACATACCAATAATAAAAGAATAAATTAAATACATTTTAAAAAAATATAGAAATGAGCACACGATAAATACGTACTTACTTACCTATTCCGTATTGTTCCGCAGCCACATGAATGTGGGGCGATTATTCATATCGCTCAGGCGGCCGCATTATTACCGAATTCCCCATGACAAAATAAAGAGGTATGTAAACAATTTTTTGATACGCATAAATGGCTGCCGTCTTGCTCCTTATCAGTACATTTATTATCAATTAACCGTATACTTATCACAGAATATTCTGTGTAGGTACTTACTTATTACAGAATAGAGTAAATATTAACAAACATAATATTACGTACTAAAATTTAATATAATTAAATAAAATATTAGTTCATGAATTTTTGTTTTTTTCGATTCTATTTTTTTAAACTGTGTGTCCATAATTTTCTTATTGACGTTATTTAACCTAATATAGGTTCGTGTTCGAACTATACATTGAATAACCTCTTCAGGTAGATATTTCTAAATGTTTAATACGTGATGTTATGATATTAGAATGTTTGGTTCATTAGATAAATTATCTTCGTGAATTTCATTAAAATATTTTTCTAATATTTTCACAGCTTTGAGTAGGTTGTCTGGCGGAATTTTCAAGCTGCCTTTAGACACATATTTGGTCCAATTAATTAAATCTGCGCCATGTATATACCTATAAAATGTGGAAATTTGTCAGCAAACCGAGTGGCTATATACCCAGTTCCATACTGTGCACAACCCAATTAAATTTAGTCATGGAATTCCCCTTCCTATGTTTTGGTGTTTTGATCGTCGAATTATGACGGGTGATACCATGATTGTCAACGTTGCACACGCGCCGAGCGCTGTTCGATACTCCATAACCGCGCAGATGTATAATAGGTAGGTACCTACCTATTTCAACCGTGCTATTATACTTACCGATAGTGTTTTCATAACAATGCAAAACAATTTTTACTTAATATTTAAAATGTTATGATAATATTTTGAAAATACATTACAACGTAAATATAAATAATATTTATATTTTTTAATAAAATACATTTTTTAATTATTATTTTAAATAAATGACATTTTTAGTAAAAAACCCAATTTTGAAGGGATTTTGTTTAGGCCAATTTTATGCAATTTTAAGAAGAATTAAAATCCAACAATTTGAATATATTTAAATATATTTTAAAAGTAATTAAAAGATAGTCTTGTGATCATAATATTTTATAAAAAATTCCATTTTATATTGTTGTGTAAGTGTGATATTTGTTTTAAAAAAAACATGTTTACGAATTTTTCATTTTTAACAACTTGGAGAATATTTAAATCCATATCTAACTTGTTAATAAGTACCGCCACGGCACACTATCACAGAACTCTTATGCACATTATAACTGTATATAATGTAGGTATATACTATATATATATATATATATACTATATATATTATTATATATTTTATGTTATTGAATTTACCTGTTATACCTATTATTGAGTTCAGAACATACAAAAACGTCGCATATATTATATGTTTTGTGCATGCATATTTGTTCTTATGTAATAGGCTGGATGACGAATTTCTATTATACGTTAACGCCCGATGTCTCAAGTCAGGAAACGCCATTGATATTTACGAAAAAATAACCATAATTGATTTTCACGAAATCGCGTAGATTTAATATTCCGAATATTTTAATTCATACTCACGCACATATTTATTTTATGCGTATACACTATACATACTGATACTCGTATATAATAATTCGGAAAACATTTTTGATATAAAATATATAGAATATATATATATGTGTGTGTATAGTGTATACAGTGGCAGCTCGTGCCAAGAGGCATACGGCATCACGTGTCCCACTAAAAATAATGAATTAAAGAAAATGGAAAAATCCGAAATCGGTTATAAAATGTCCCGTTTGTGCTGCTAACCTGCAAACTCGCATTGGAGAAAACGGAGGAACGTCAATAATTTATTTTTTTCAATTTTGGCGCATATATAGGTTTTTTATCTTTATCCAGTTTGAATAAGTATTATTATCATAATAAAAGTTATATTTTTTTAAATTATTCCTCACTGATTTTAATAAGTGTGGTGTGTCGTAAAAGTAATATATTTTTTCATCGTTAAATATGAAATAAGGACGATCTCGGGTAATTCCAAACAATTTTCTCATAGCAACATTGTTTGTTCCTTGGTCACAGATATTGGGTATGAGTCCAGCATATTTGAAAATTTGTATAGTATAGGCTATTATATTTTTTATATTATAACCAAAAACTGGTCCTTTGGAAAAAAAAGTGACCAATCAATATTGTTTCTATGGATTTATTATGCCTTTATGCCTTTGATCATTATTACAATAGCTTGATCACAATATTCCATTGTTTTAAGATCAACTTTCTCATCACTCTCAAAATCTTCAAATCCCATAAATTGGTCGTTTTGATAACCATCGTTTAACTGACATTTAATCAAATATTATTGAGACTAATTTCTCATTAACTTTGGCTGACTCAAATTTGGTCTTTAGGATATCTAAAATATTCAAATTTAGACCGGGTATTACTTCTAATTTTTGAAGTTAATTTCTAATTTTTCTCACTCTTGGAGACTTGGGAGACAAAGGAATGAAGCAATATGCTTTTGGGGAATTATTATATAAGCCAATTGAAAAAAATTTTCCTGCTCGGTGAATCGCCAGACTTTCTTTTTTAATCCTAATCTAAACTGCGTTTGTAATAGCATATTATTTTCTATTGTATTTTAAAGCATATACTTCGTTCGTTTTATGTTGTTACAAAATTTTTTTTTAATTGTAAAATTTGTTGTCTTTGTTTCGATATGTTTTTTGTAAAGACCGAATTTTGAGTTGCAAAGTTTTTTGTTGTGTCAGGCATAAATTATTATTATGCTCAATTCTGGTATGAACAATCAAACGATAACCTAAACAATTTAAATATTATATTAACAAATGTTTTTTTTTATTTTATAATAATTTAAGATGTTCAATAATAAACTGACTTATTTATGTTATGAAATAAAGAATTGCAGTAACGAAAAAGTATTGAAAATACTTTTAATATTTAATAATTTGATACTATAAAAGAATTGATAAAAAAAACAAAATATCATAAAACATAAGACACCCAATATACTATGGTTTTTAATATTATAATAAATAACGTAAAAATATTACTTGTATCAGTAAATGTATAAGAAACAGGTGGCAGTATTGGTTCAATTAAATTTTGTTCTCTTGTATCTAAAAATTTGCGACAAACTGGACTTTGGACTTTAGATGATTGGTTTAATCTTCAAAATCTATTAAACTAGCAACTAAAGATGATAAAAGTGTAATTTAAAATAATTATTAGGTATCTATTAATTATATTTAAAAATTAATATTACCTCCAAGATTTTCCTAATTCAAGGATGTTATTGATTTATCCTGATTGGTATTATTGTACCATAAAATAATATTTAGAATTAACGAGTAAGTATATATATATATATATCAAAATTAAAATACTTAAAAATAATAATCATAGTAATTACCAAAGTTTGGTTTCATATCTGATAATATTTATTTTACTTTGGGACTTAAAACTTTTGGTTCTTCATCAATCATAGATGAATTATTTATTATTGGGTAAAAGATATTTTAAACAATGAGTTGAAAACAAAATATATTATCAAAATAACTACAGATTTATAATTACCAAGTATATTTGCAAGACATTTCTTAACAAGAGGACTTAGTACATTAGGACACCAAATTTTAGTTGTGTCATTAATTATGTTTGGAGCTACTGGGAGATTAATTGATGGGATAGGAATTTTGTCCAACAACCTCTTATGTATTAAATAATATTAAATTTAATAAAACACACTTACTATAAAATTTGTTTATATACAATTTTTTAAATTATATTAAAAGTATCTGTTACGAGAAAATTATGAAATTAATCTTATAGTAAAATATATTTTGTAAAGTAGTATAACCGTAAATACGAACATTCTGTTATTGTGAAAATGCCAAATTGCATAATCCTCCTTTTCAAAATTAGTAGAATAAATAACTCCACCCTTAATGGAATCAACTCCGTGTTTTTCAAAACCGCTAATCAAATTTTGATCCAGAGTTAATTCTAACCACTGTTTACATCTGCAATAGATAAAATACCATCAATTGTACAGATAATTAAGGAAAGTAATCTAGGTGACTAACACTTTCCGTTAGCAGGAAATCTGTGAAAGAATATATCCCGGTATATTTTTCGTGTATTGTAACAATTAGAATTTTAACACAAATATATTTAAATATTTTCAATTATCGGAATTACTATTATATCATTTACATAACATCTAAACAATAATAATATAATATTTATACAAGGATGTAAAGAAGAGGATATAAGAGTTAAAATAATTATACAACAATTTATTATATTTATACTCATATAGGTATTGCTTCAGATAAATTATATATACCTACTAATATCTACAGTAACAATTAAAAGTATTTAACAAAAATGTATTATTAATAGTTTATTATAATTTAAATATGCCGCCACTATTTTCACTTTGTTATCACTTATCAAATTTTTTCTAAGGGGATGAATAGGCAACCTCTAGTGAAATTGATCGCCAGTGTCTGACAAATCTTACGAGTTTCCCGTATTCTCATTTTATAGAATTTGGTACATATTATATAATTGACTACGGGCACCACGCGACGTGGCGGCGGGCACAACTCCGCTGTGCCCGAATCATACCATATAAAATGCAATAATTGCCCCCACTTGTTGGTACAAATTATACGGTGTGCCAGAGTTATTTTTATTGTCTTATCGTCACGTCGTCATCGTTGTCCGTAATAATCCACATTACACAACGAATATATTATCTTTATACATATATTATATTTTAATATCGACATGATACTTAAAATTCATCTTTTCAGTGTGACTTTTTTCGTAGTTAATTAAATGTAATAACTTAATAGGTATATACGGGCGTATTATGTGTTAAGTATACCTAAACATAATGAATTTATATATTTGAATTTATAAATTTTCAAGACTATTTTTTATTAGTATTCATAGTTTATAGGAAATGAAAGATGTTTAAAGATTATAATATTTTATTTTTATTAATTGTTTATATAGGACATAAGCATTCAACATATAATAAGGTACATTTTAGGAATTAGGGATGATATGTTATGATGATGGGGTAATGGGAAATTAATAAAATATTTGTGCCCAACTTATACTACAGTGAAACCCATGAGTCGCTACTGGATGTATATTTTTACATTTAGTACATTTATTATACCTATACCATTTTGCAAAAATATTTTTAAAAAACTTTTTATATAAAAAGTAAGTACTTTAAAGATACATTTTTAAAGGAATCTGGCCACAAATATTTTTGTTCGATAATGACGTCCGTTTTCAATTTTTTTTTTATCTTAACCTAGATACTATTTTTTTTCATCTTGTCATAGATATTTGATGTCATATAGCTCGGGTATATCCATTAAATGGGTTTTGTATACTTGGTGGTCCAAAGACATACGCTCAAATATAATTTTGACGTTTTGATTTATTCATAATATAATTATTCACATTAAATTCGAAAATAAGATTTTTTCCACTATTGCATCACGTACTTTTGAACTATCAACTACTATACTTATATTACGTAGTGGTAATTTCAGGAATGGTTTTGGGGGTTATACCCATTCCCAACCTTAAAAATTGTTTATGTAAGGATTATCGAATTTGCTTTTTATTATTTCATTATTTAATCACCAGGTATTCCCGTTTAAGGAGCACAGGCGCACGTCCACGACCTAAAATTTCAATAAATTAGCGTGTTTTTATATATAAAATTATTATTTATTTATTGCTGTTTTAGTAATAATTAACAATAACAATCATTTTCGTTCCTATGAATATTATCATTGTACATAATATCACGCATCGCACCGCTGTATAATGTTGGTTGCTACTCGGCGACCGCTGCGTGCTTATCATAAAATTAACACAAATACTTTAAATGTTTATTTTATGTATAATTTATTTCATTTTAAATTGGTAACCGCAATATGTGATAATTATAAATTATTTATTTATTCATGCCTAAAAAGGCCATTTATAATATAAAACGCACACAGTTAATATCAAATACTTAGAGAAAAGAGAAAACATAAGTGATAATGATCACAATGAAGATGGTTAAAGACATTATAGAAACGGTAGAACTAAAATAAAAATTAATGTTTTTAATAATAAAAATTCATTATTCGCATAGTGGAACATTCTATGTAAGGAATGATTATGTCCATATACGAGGTAAAATGTGTGGAGTAATTGATGATTTAGTGTATAAAACACGAAAACTCATCTTAAAAAGAAGGTAAGATGCATTCAAAGATAAATAAAATGAAAGAGAGATTAACACCAAGATTATGATTAAGGAAATAGAGAATCTGATAATAATATTAAGTCTAATAATGAATAAATAGAAATATTTAACAAAATTCTTAATTGGTCAAATAAGGATTCCAAAATATTAAATCATATTTAAGTAGGTATATGAAGCGAATTAAGGTATAGTAAAAATGACGAAGGTAGTAATATATTTTCAAACATTTTGATATTTTGCTTTATGAAATGCAAAATATTCATTGTTCTACCTGCAACTATGATATGTATGTGTTTTTAACTTTTAAATGGATAGAGTAAAATATGTATCATGATCATTATTGTTGTTGTAATAAGTACGTTAAATTATAGAAAAGTATTATTGTGAAAATAAGAATGAAATATAGGTCTACTACTTATTTTCCGAGCTTAGAGCTAAATGTAAAAAACTATCTAAAGTTGATTATTCTAACTATGTCATACGCACTGAAAAATCGTTGTCGACTTCTCTTTCTAATTTCTGAAAATATCTTTATGATCTGATCCAAAATCCACCAATTCCTTCTTCTGTTTATTTTGATAATATACACACAATTTCTATCACTTCATCTGCTAACCTATTCAATACACATTTTTCTTCAACATACAATCCACCAATGCTTCTTTGATCCCCGTTTAACTCAAATGTTGAATTGCCCTATGATCTACCTTCTGACATACATTATTCAACTATTCACCCGATGATGTCCTATTTACCCTGAACTCGTTGAACTCATACATATTTGATCTTCTAACGGTCCCGACAATATATCTGTTTATTGTTTGTTTAATACAGTCGTCATTCAATTGCATATCCTAATTTCCTATTATTCCGGTGTTATTTTACAGAATGTATCTTTCCTACAATATAAAAAATATCTTCAATAACACCCATCCATAAATCTGATGACCCATCTGACGATAGAAATTATAGACGTATATTGATCAATTCTCATATAGCTAAACTCTTTGAATCTCTTTGAATAGACTATAGTTTATAGTATACTAAACTATATTTTATTCTATAATTAAGAGAAACTTAAATCATATTATTGATGAATAACATGGATTTAAACCTGGGATATCAACAATTACTAGTAGTATTGTATTCACATTTTACCTAACTGATATTCTAGTATATAGTAATGAAGTTGATGTCATCATAACCGACTTTGATAGCTTTACAAAAGCTCTAATGAATACAGTTAATACTAATTAGAGAGCTCAAATTACTCGGCATTGGCGATCCATTTCTCTCTTGGCTAAGTCCATATCTAGGGCTGTAATCTGAATAGTAAACAGAGGATATACGCACGGTATAACGTTCATATAAAATTTATACCATACCTATAGACCAGTGGTAGCAAACCCGTGGCCCTTCTTTTGGTATTCTTCTTCAGAATGTTTTCATTTATAAGAATCTTGAAATTTATCTTTTTCCTTCTTTGAACTTTGAACATCACATTAATGCTACGTTTAATAAAGCTCTTAAATTGTTGGGTTTTATTAAATGAAATACAAAAATGTTTACCTCCATCAATTGTCTTTGTATACTTTACCCTAGTTTAGTCTATACTGGAGTATAGTGCAGTTTTTGGCATCCGTATCTGGCCAAACATCATTTAAGATTAGAATATGTGTAAAATCGATTTCTCTCTTATGCCACATATATCCTCAAAATATATCATCCACGCCACTCATTCGATCCAAAATGCTTTTGATCTTATCACTAATGATGCACAAAGCAAGACCAAGACCAAGATCATAGCAATCTTGGTCTTGGTCTTGGTCTTGCAAATTCTTTTAGTCTTATTTGTAGTCGATTTTAGACTATCCAAAACAGTGTCTTTTAGTGTATTATATACCTTAGTGTACAACACATTTTGCAACCGGTTTGAGCTCGTTCTGGATGAAATTGAATGTGCTGTGGTGATTCAAAAAGTTTCCCTTTCTTAGCCGTACTTGAAATCATATACCATTACTCGAGCATTTATATAGGTATCTACAATTCCGATAAAGTTTATACCACTGAAGCGTAGGTTAAGCGTGATTTCAAAAATTGTGGATCGTCTCGGGTGGTACTTTGTGCTTTTTACGAAACGGTATAGAAAAAATAGGTTGATGACCTTTTTTTTTTGTTTATTACTAATTATTACTAATTAATTTCCCCTCCCGTTAAGAATCTCTGTATATGCCATGGTACGTATGTAATATATTATATCTACTTTTGTAGATAATGAAAACGAATTTATTTTAGCTATATATATATATATATTATTTTATAGTTATTAAATTATAATCATAATAAAATAAGAAATATATTTTTATTCTTATTTGAATTAGTTTCCATCAACAAAACATATTACATTTATTAAATTATTATTTATTATTAAATTACTGTACACGATGTTGACAATCGACGATATTGACCAGAAAAAAGCAAGTAATTTATCCATGTACTTATGTAGTTGACTGTTTTCGATAACACCGAACTTTCGAGAAATAATAGGAAATTTGCTTACCCATGTCCCATTATATAATCCATAGACGATAATATTTTCCGATAATATTACAATCTGGAGATTCCGTGTGGAATTGTAAATAGTGTACTTATACCGAGAAAAAAAATATAATAAATAATATATTTAATTTATTAATTTTTATTTTATATAAAAGAAAGACTTGCGATAGTCTTACAATTATGTCTTAGTCTTTGTCTTGGTCTTGCATAAGAATTTTATTTCAGTTATACTACGTAATAATATAATCTTGGTCTTGGTCTTGCATTTTTGCTAGACGAAGACCGAATTTGTTCACCACTACTCATCACGACCTCAAGTTCATCTCATCTATTCTTAACAGTTCTTTATACGTTCTATATAGTTAATATAAACTTGATATTTTATCTAAAATTACGTTTCGTGTTTCTTCTTATTATACTAGAAACCATACTCTTTTCATTATTCCTTCTCATTCTACTTCTTATGGACATAACAATCATTGCCAACGAATGCTTTGTTCCATAAATAACGAACCCTCATATTTTTTGTCCTTATTATATTTAGTCGTAGTTAATTTTATTTATAATGGGCATTAATATTGTGTATAAGTTATTTCTATCTTATTATAATCTGTAATAATTTATATATTTAACTCAAGGATTGGAACCGAACCGAAATTAACCGGTTCCAGAACCGGAAATTAAAATATAAGTAGAATTGTAACCGGTACCAAAACTTTTTTTATCTGAAACCGGAACCCAAATTATAAAACCGGTTAATATCGGTTCTAAAAACTTTATTTTGTTGGAATTTTTAAATATAATTTTTTTGGATGAAACATTATAACACAACAATTATTAAATGTTACAATGTCTGATAATATACATGAACAGAGAGAAAATAGAATAATAATAATAATAATTAAGTAAGTAATTAAAACATAACATTAAAATATATAAAATTATAGAATTAAACAAACAATAAATAAATAAAATTACTATATGTCTGTATAAAACGGTGGTAAAACAGTTTTCCCGGGTGAGTTTTGATAATAACCTAACATGTTGAAAGTCCGACAGTGACAGAAATTTACATATTCTAACTTAAAAATACATAAATTTGATCTATAAAATATATTTTAACATATTTTATTTTTTCTCATATAAAATATGATAACTAAAATCTTAACTACGGCTTATCAATATTAACTCGTATCAAATATGTAATATTACGAGTAAAATCAGTGTGTATATTGTCTAATTTAATGTATTTTAAGCAAATTAAATGTTAATTCAACTAAATAGATTGGTTTTAATGTAATTTAACAACCAAACAAAGGTACTTACGTGTTACGATTAAATATGTTATTATATGAGTTAAATCCGTTTATATTGTCTAATTTAATGTAATTTAATAACCCAACAAAGGTACGTACCTACGATGTAATTTGTAAAATAATTATAAAAGTATTCTGATAAAATATAATGTAGGTAATTATATGTATATTATATGTTATATATATTATTAATTTAATTTATAAAAATATGCTCGTCCGTAAAATCTTTATCTTCAATTGTTAATTCACCTTTACTTGGAAAAGGCTCAAATATTTTTAACTATTAATTATGAAATAAATAATATTTATAAATAAATAGTAATTGTTCATATCTATAATGCCACCTTGTATAGAAATCACTTATAAAGAATAGCAGATAAATATACAAAGCACAAATACAATAGGTAAAAGTGCATATTTTAAGCTATTAAACCATGTGACATAAATGTCGCCCAGTGAAAATATTTAGTCGTCTAGTGTACTTTATTATTTATGACTATGTCACATATATTTTTTAATATTTTAAATATACTAATGTGAAATAATTAGGTAATGAATGATAATCGTTAAATATATGAAACTGAGAAGATGCAAAGGCGTTTTTTAATAGCGATAATTAATCAAGTATTGGTATACCTACCTAATTCGATTTAAAATCATATTAAATGTACACAATTCTACGGACATAATTATGTCTGAAAGAGGGTGACTGGTAACATAAAAAGTTTTTCTGAAATTAAAATATAGCAAAGTTATGTGTGATTAAATTATCGGTATGCAACAGAAAAATTCTGTGTCATTATAAACATATTATACAAAAATCAAAAAACTTACAAAAACAGTTCATTAATTAAATATTGTTTTGAAATTATTAGTATATGACATTTGGACATAAATAAATTATATATATATATATATATATACAATATATTCTTGCTTATTTATAATTTATAAAAAAATTTAATGTAAATGCAATTGTTTTTTGGTTATTTGATTATTTATACGAAATACGAATATTAAAGGTTGTCAATATTTTCAAAAGTTGATTAAGAAAAAGATTTAAATTAAATTTCATATTATAACTATATTTTTTTTTTTCGTATTTTTAGGTGTATTATACATTTATGCATTAGTTAACCTTTATATTTATATTTTTTATTATTATTTATTTTTACCTATAGCTATGAGACGAGCGTTTTGAACCATTTTTAAAAATTACATATCATTCTGATACATTGGTCAATGTTTATAGTTTTATGCTATGAAATATTTAAAACGTTTTATTTTTTTATGATCAGCGTTCCGAGGACTTCGTCCCCCACACCCCCTATCCAAAGTTTCTTTACCCGGGGACATTTTTAAAAACATTTTAGATTATTATATAAAATGAATAGAATAGAAAAATCCGAATATTTTTTTACATCATTGTTAGCTTACATATTTTCAATATAGCATATTTTAAGCTTTCAAAATAATTTAAGAATTTTCTTTTTAAATGAATAATCGAGGAAGTTGTAGATGTAGACCGAAATGAAGTTTATTAGTGTCGCATTGATTTCGCCATCGTTTTAGGCTTTAGCCATTTACGGAAAAAAATTTTAATAATTTTTATTTTGAAGATTATTTATTACCTATTTGATACTAATATGATTTAATAAGATCAACTATTTAATATCTTATATCATGTTTTTATCTCATTCTTGTCTTATCATTTTTGTCTTATGTGATAAGGACAAAAACATTCATTTTCGTAATTTATAATAATTTATAATAAAAAAAAAAAAAAAAAATTATAATTTTTAAAAATGTTAAATAAAAATTAAAACAAACTGCGTTCCTTGCGTTCCTTGATAAATAAATTAAGGGGTACGCTGTTAAACATGAAAAAAATTAAGAATAGCTCCGTCCCCCTGCGTTCCTCCCCAAATCTACCACTGTATATACGTATATCTATATGACATAATTATAACAATTTGTATGGAAAAAAAAAATAATAGTACTATCGTCCGAAAATAAAATACCTACAGCATGTTGACATAAAAGAGTTCAATGAAATGACAAACAATTGATAATAAGATTATTATTTGTTTGAAAAATAACTCCGCCACCTAGGTATTTACGGCCTATTCTAACTAGGAATTAAATCATTCTGGCCGCTCCACGTCTATCAAATTTTATCTATTAAAATTTGCTTTTTACGTAAATAATCGATACGATATTTTCTAACGACTGATAGATATATATGAAAACTATAATATGAATATGTGATTTTATATCGATATTTGAAAAATGCATCGTCTTCAACGTAATTTTTAGACTTTGCATCCCCATTTGCTGTCACTGTCTATTTAATGAGCAATATAGCAAATGTACACTACACAAAACAATAAATGTGGTGTTTAAGTTAAAATTAGAGTTAAAACACCTATACCAATTTTTAAAAACAGAATATTTTCTGGAAAATTACACATTGTTTTTGTAAAATATTGTTTATCAAAGAAGTTACAGCGTTTTAAAAAAAGTAAAATTTTAAAACTTTAAACCCTGTAACTTCGTTAATATACAAATTTTACAAAAAGGATATCTCATTTTTTAGAAAATATTTCCCTTTTTAAAATTGGTAATAGATGTTTTAACTGTAATTTTAATGTAGAAACCACATTTATTGTTTTGTGTAGTGTAATTTTGCCATATTTCCCATTAAATAGACGGAGACAGCAAATGCGGGTGCGACGTCTTCTTGAAGGAATTTTACCATCATTCTTTAACAGTAATTAAACAAAATATATCTATGGGTTCACTGATATTTAAGTACTAAAATTAAATAACATAATCAATTTGGAAGTATTTGTACCGATATAATATGTAGGTACACCAATATTTACATTATCTTTTACTTTTTAATTATCTTTGAGTAAGTATGTACACATTATTATATGGTAATTAGTAGTTTTGACTTTTGAGAAATTTTATACAAATTATTACACTTAATAAATTTCAATTTATTACCTACTTAAAATATACAAATGACCATGCACCAATATTTTACATAATTATATACAAATTAAAGATAATTTTTTTTAGTTAGTCTTATAATCTCGCGGGAAGTTTTGAAATAACTTGAACATTTCTGAATTTAGGTCGTATATTTTTTCATTTTCTTTGAATTTTGGAAGGAGTTTTAACCTCTAAGACCCCCATGTGTTGGCTCCTGCTTAAAAAAAACATAAATATATATATATATATATATATTTTAAGAACCATTTTAAATACCGGTATTAACCGGTATTTTAAAGAACTCCGTAATACCTATTCTGAAACCCAATTGAAAAATTAAAAACCGTAACCGAAACCGGCTTTTTTGAATATAGTTAGAATGATGTATTTTTAACATTGTACTTTAGAGCTTAAATAAAACCTAAAAGTAACGCTTTTATGATGAAAATACTTAAAAACTGAAAATTGCTAAAAAAAAGCCCAAAATTAGGGAAATAATGTCCTAAATTTGTTTGCATTAAAATTGCATTTAAATACATTTTATATAAACATTTTAAGAATATTTATTTATATTAATTTTACTAATATATTTACAGAATGACAACGGAAATACCTTATTAGATTTTAACAAAATCATGCTTTTACTGTTCTTCCTTGATCTTTTGGTGATTTTTTTCTTTCGCATTAATCAAAAAACAGCAAAAAATCGAAAAAAAAACATTATTATAAAACCAATACATATTTCACTCAGAATCTAAAAAATGTTAATCCCTGACTTTTTAAATATAGTTAAAGTAACAGTTGTATATTACATTAACTATCTATTACTAAATACATTATATACTTTACTGTATATATACCTTATATTGAATTATTTAAACTTAAATACATCAAAATCTATTGCTTTGTAGAAAAAACTTAAATGGTTAAAAAAAAATTGTGACTAACAATCTTGATAAATTTATGAACTTAATTAGTAAGTACAATATTTACCTTGTATTCAATTTTCATGTTAACATTAATTACAGAAATAATTTTAAAAATACATTTATTTCTAGTTGGATATGTTATCAGAAGGTACTGAATAATGTAGACATGCTTGTATCCCGATAACCATTTTACATGTATGTGAAGTTTATTAAATTTAATAAATTTATAATAATTAATTTATTAGTTGATTATTTTTTGCCTTTATTGAAAAATTAAAATATCGAAAAATTACCTCCCTAAAGTACCAACTAGATATAATTTGATGTCAGAAAATGGTGCTATAATTATTGATAATTACAGTTTTCTTTAGAACTTTATCATAATTCATTGATCTATGAAAATAAAACATGACCGAAAATTTTGAATACCTATTTATGTTTTTTTAGGACCTCACAATCCTTATATAAGTATAATAGAGAAAATAAAAATGTTGAAAAATAATTTAAAGTTTTAATCATTTCTTATTTTATTTTTTCATTTTTATACTGAAAATTAAATTTGTCGCTGTAAATAGTTTAACGCTATAATATACATAATTATAATAATCAGTGGCTATATATATTATTTTAACCCTTAATTAATTGCAATTACTTAAAGGCCAATTACTTAAATAAAATTTAAGAATTTTATTTACGATACCTACATTAAACATTATTTTATTTTATTTTATTCCAGGCAATATTATGTAGGTAGAATTGTAAGGATTCACGAAAATATTCAAAGTGTAATGGAAATTGGCACACAGATAATAAGACGACTAACAAGACCATTTCTGTGCCTTATACTATAACCATTTTCTATTTTGTATCTAAGCTATATCCGTAGAGTATTTTCTCAGATTTTATTTCTCTCCTTATTTGACCTACCATCAACCAAATCGTTTGAACGAACTCACCCTTTGTAGACACGTTTTTATCTGTAATATTCGCAAATCCTTTTGATAACTATGAAAAGAGTTTTTTTCATTTTGTTTTTTGATCGTTCTTCTTTTCTTCTTTCTTCATAGTAATTACCATTGCAGCATTATACCCGCAATGCAGATTTTCGGCGAAATAAAATAAAAAACTGTTATTTTTTAGATAAAATAAAGTAATTTATAATATAATATTTGTGACAGAAGAGTTTACAGATTTGTATATATAATTGTTTATTAGATTGTTTTCGTGCAGTTGGTTTCCCATTAAAAACAAAAACTTTTTAGTCATTTAACATTAATTATGAGTTATGACTAATGAGTTACAAGTTTTCAGAACAATACTTGTAAATATGTTTACTTTATATAGAAATATTAAAAAAATCAAATACTTAAGTAATATTTAAATATAAAAATTGTAAACGTAAATGTTTTAGATTTAACGTTGAATTAAAATATCATTTTTAGTTACTTATTATACAAGGTTGTGCAAGTTCTATATATAAAATATCTTAATACATGATATATTTCATTCGTAGAAAAGATACAAAAAAATATAAATAAGAGATATAAAAAAAAGGGTACAAGATACTCTCAAAAATATAATTATTGTTTTATAGTAATAATTGTTGTTACCATTATTACAATTAGATATGAAAAAAATTATACATACTTATGCGTAAAGGCAATACTGGGAAAGTTAATGATTTTTTTTAACTCGGTTAAGTTAAGTTAATAGAAATAAATAATAAAAGTTTAATGTTAACAATTTTTTTTCTCAACGATTAAGTCAAAAGTTAATTTAAGTTTAAAAAATAACTTATTAACTTAAGTTAAGTTAATTCTTTTTTTTATGAATCAATATTACATTTAAGATATACTGCAGGTATAATTAAATAGGTATCTATTATATTTTTAGAAATACTGTTATTTTATAACTGAGCATTTTTTAATTTTTTTTAATTATCATTTACATAATATTAGTGAAAATACTACAATGTATTTATAATAATAATGATTAAAATTAACAACCAATAGGTTCATAAAAATGATTAGTTAGTAATAGTAGATATCTTCACTTTTCTTCAAAATGTTAACTAGTGGAAATTGCTCATTGAAAATTAGTACCTAACTTAATATTGTTTATTGATAGGAAATCTAATATATCCCAGATATATTCTTAATATAATATATAGCAGAAGTTTCCAATTTTTTCATAGTACGATCTATTTTGTAAAATTTTTAATTTTTGCGACCCACAACATATTATTGACTATTTTTTTTTTTTATATATATACATGCTCAATGCTCATTAATAAAAAAAAGATAATTATATAAAGAAAAATCATAATATTTATAATAATAATACATTTACAGTAATATAATATAGCTAATTAATTAACTATTTAATATGGTAAAAATGTATAATTAATTGAATAAATTTTAAAAAAAGGTATAATTTCTTATTATATATTTAATGAGAAAGGTGTACTGGTTTTCTATTTTTCTTGATGTCTGCATTGATATCCACTTCAACATTTCTTAATTTGGAGCCCAAAGAGTTTGACAATTGCAATTTGCTTCGCAATTTTGTTTTGATAGAAACTATCGCCAAAAAGCCCACTTCACAATATTATACGATGTAAGGAAGGGTAATAGCTTAGAAGAGTTGGATAAGTTTCTTGAATAGATAACCAGACTCTGATTAAATGTTTTCGATAAAAATTAATTTTTAGTGAAATGTTTTCAAAAATTTCGATTAATTCCTCTTCAACTTTTATTGTTAATCCACTCGTTCCATTCGTCATGATTGGTTCTTAAAATGGATTTGAAATCCACTTCATTTGTTGATAGCTCTTCATCTAACTCGGAAAATATGAATCTGAATCAAAATTTTCTGTAAAAAATGTATTCAAATGTTCAGAGATATTTGTGAAAATGCTAATATCTACTATATATATATATAAAGATTTCAAAACATTACGTGACAAATCTAAAATATAATAGTGACTCACTTTTATTATTATACATTTTGCTGCGGCCGTTCAATTTGCTCGCTACACCCCCGAATGTTGCAAATTAAATCGAAAATGTCCCCCCCTCCCCGGTTTGCTGTCAATCAATAAGGTGGATATGTACAGGACAATGTAAAAATGTTTTGTGTGTAATTATTGCATTATCATAGTATATCATTGATATTTGTATTACATTGAATAACGACAAATCTAATAAGTAAACGCAGCGTAAAATATGTGGTTTTTGATAGTAATAAAAAAAATTCAAATGTTATAATATTTTAATTAAGTCCGTCTGTCTAATTCTAAACTATGACTAATTTTAACATTATTATTTACAAGTTAAAACACATAGAATCACAAAAAAAAAAAAAAAGTACAACAATTGCTTATTCTCTAAACTACGAGTAGATTTATGCCAAGATAATAATGGCAAAGTCAGAATCTGACGGTCGGGCTTTAGGTCGGTTCAAATTTAGTGATTTAACCATGTTTCTTTAATAGGTTTATTTTTTTTCTGCTTCACAACAATTGTATGTAGTCTAATAGGGGCCAACGGTTTGCTCATGGTCAGTTTCTTGGTTCAAATCTCTTTATTTTCAAATTTTTTTTTGTACTTTTTTCAACTATTTTGTTTATTATATTAAATAATCTTATCATTTTATTATATATTATTAGTATAATATACAGTAATTATCAACCATATCCACCGAAGCTTCGCTCAGAATCTTTTTTTTTTTGAGAAAAATTATTTATCATTGCTTTTAAATTCAATATATCTGTCATAATTATCCTATCCAACATGCAAAATACTTCCCGGCTTTAATTTAATATAATTTAGGAAGACAAATTATAAAAAATGTGATTACTATAAAATATATATTTTGTATAATATAATTTTTGATCATTTGATGTATCTTTTTGCATAAAAAGATACACAATACTGAAAAAAATGTATCTAGATACAAGATACAATTATACAAATGTTTCTGTTCAACTCTGTTATTAGATATTATATTATTTATTTCGTATAATTTTGAATTAAATGATTATAATAACTATTTGCAAATGTCAGTTAATTAAATACAAATTTTAGTAAGAATTCAAATAAAATAAAATGCTTTACGGAAATATTTACCGTTTAATTATTATTATAAATGAGTCGGTATCTACAATAAAAAGTTAAAACATAAACCTATACTTATAAGTATAATATGCTTTAAGTATTGGGTAAAAAGTAATATTGAAGTTCTTATACCTATTCGTTATTGGATTGATTACATATTATGGTCAGTATCAAATATATTGTATATGTTTTTCGGATATGTAATATAAAATAATTTAGAAAAGAATAACACACTTCATATATTATATAATATATATTATAGGCAGGTAATTTGTATAAACGCAATGAAATGATTACAAACGTAATGACTTATCACTTTATAAAGATTAAAAAAAAATTGTATATAGCTTATTTACATAATATTATAGCTGGTATTATAATTGTTTAGTATTAAATTATATATTTTTTTTAATATTGGTATATATATTTTAGATAATAAAATAATATTTTTTTTTATAATGTCATGTTAATATAATTATTCATACCTATGAGCTAAAAATATCTATATTATAGGTATGTTATTTTTTATAAAGTCTAGATTGATGTCTGGTAAAATAAATTAAAGTTATATTTTAGTGCGTATTTAGAATATTTTTAAGGTACCTATATTTGCATATTTTCAAAAGTACATACAATAAACTACATATATATATCTAGTTAAATTTAAATGAATATAAATATAAACTTTAATTATTCTTATTTCAAGATCATATCAAATATATATGTATATTTATATATCGCGTTTTCCATTACCCTTTATAATTGCTTGCTTTTTTTCCAACTCCAGTATGTATATAAAAATGTATTATCACGTTTTAAAAACCTTTCTGGCTATAATAGTTTTTACAAAATATATTTATATAATATTTTCAGGAAACACAAATAACTCTAATTGAAAACTAAATTCATATAGATATTTATTATTTATTCTATAAATCGAAAAGTCTATAACAGGTATCGAGAATATCAACGATAAATCAAATTAGCTGCTTATACTTAAAGAATTTAAGCTATTGCAGTTTTCACGTTAAGTTCATGTGGTATGTGCGATTATACAAGTTATTGCCACTATATTTAAAAAAAAGTTTAAATCCAATTTACATCCAAATTTCGTAGTTGCAGGAGAACATCTCTATAAAAATATAGCTTACTGTTATGATGAATATGATGAATAAAATACTTGACATTGATTTCTAAATTCTAGTAAAATATTTGTATGTAATTATATGTTATATGGCTAGAGTTCAAATTTTGAAAATAATGTTTATTTATTGTGAGACCAAGAGTTATTAAAACTTGGTCAAATTATTTGATGAAAATGTAGACAGTATTTATCAGTGGAGAAGCGTGTAGAAACAAAATGGGGAGACAAATTTAAAAAAAATTCATACTAGGGCATAGGCACAACTAGTACTTTATTCATACGAATAATTATAAACACCATAATTAACAATGTTATTAATTATATAAATTGATATCTTTTCTGAAATAAAAATTAAAAATTAAAATATAAAACAAAACCAATAAAACGAATAAAAAACGAAAAATCAATAAAAAAAAAAAAACAAAACCGCGAGGTTATATGTCGCACAACTATCGGATATACGCACTGACGATAAGATAATAATATTGTTATATTCTGTGACAAAACGCGCCATGCCGTATACACCACGCCGTAGGTTGGTAGTGTGGTAGGAGCCGTTCGCCGCTGAGTTGAGACAGTGTCTCCGACCACGGTTGAATTGTACAAGCGTCTGGGACGAGAAAAAATCAGTTCTTTTAAAACTGATAACTGAGAAATTAGAGATATCAACGTAGAAATACAAAAATCTCACCATAATATCAGCAGAGAAATTTATTTCATTTATTTATGTATTATATGTCGATGATGGTATTGGTTACCCTATTTAATATTAATTTTCCATGTTTGATTGTCTTTTTCAATTATCGGTCTAATTCAATTAGCAATTAGAATCAAATTAGCATTAGGAATGATAATTATTATAAATAGGTAACATTTATTAATGTAATATTTACAATTTTAGGCTGGTGCAATTATTGATACTAAATTTTTGTTCGGAATATTTACATTTTATTTAGGTTGGTGTGACGTATTTTATATATATTTTTCTTATCAGTCTTAAGAGAACTGCTATCAACTCTCTAGGGACAGAGAATCCGAATGACTACAAAATGGCCGACTAAGATATCATATGTTCCTTATCTTAATCACTAATTAAAAAATGTTATGGATTTTATAGATATTAGTTATCACTGGGAATGGGATTTTGAGGCAATATAAATGATAAAAAAAAGCCCTTAAAATGTGAAAAAAGGCATTTAAAAATTTTAAAATGCAAAAAAACGGCATTTAAAAAAAAAATGTATTGTTTAAAAATTGAAAAATTATTATTAAAAAAAAATTAACAACAATGTAGGTATTAAAAATAAAAAAAGGTACTTAAAAAATATTGATTATTACATATATATAATATATAAAAAAATTATTTCGTGTTAAAAAAATAATTGACAATCATATATTTTGATAATCTGTCTTCCGTAAATTTTTGAAGGGTTCGGACTTAAAATATTCTTGTATATTGAAAACGACCTTTCAACGTCCACCAAAGTTATCGGTGCGTACTTATGCATAAATAATTATCTAAGTTACCAAGTAGATTACCATCGTCTGTTGTCTCTCCAATTAATACATTGTTGATTCCTTTGATATTTTCCCATCCTATATTTTTCGATATAACTTTGTTGAATTTGTCCAAAATAAATTTAGCCACTTTGCCATTAGATTCTTCGAGTTTAATCTGTACATTATTCACAATATCAACACTTTTCGATAATAATACACCTAAAACATGCACAGTATTTAATATTTTAGTAACAAATATAGATATTTTTTGTTACCTTGTGTTTCTAGTTGTGTAATGGTATCAGGTAAAAATCCAAAATTTGATACTAAATACACCAGATTATTTTGAATTGATGGAATTTCACCGAAATTTGTACATTAATATTTTACGGCATTAATCCAAGTGCCCCAACGTGTGGTGACTAGTCTTGGCGGATTTGGCAATCCTGGACACTTTTCTTTCAAAATTGCAATTCGTTTCGGACATTTTAAAAATGTTTTTTTCATTTCAGCAATTAACTGGTCTACATTTTTATAATGCGCTCGTAGTTCTTCACAGACATTGTGGCATGCATGAGCCAAACAAGTTAAATGTAAAATATTCGGGTACAAAGTTTGAATTGCACGACCTGCCTTTTTCATATAAGGAGCCGCGTCAGAAATTAAAAATAAAATATTTTCGTATTTTACATTATGTGGCCATAATATATGCATTGCTTTGTCAAAAAGCTGCGAAATCGTACTATGATTTACCTTATCTAAATAGTCCGAATAGTCGGTGTGAATAAGATACAAATTTCCAGGATTTTCTGCTTGTAAAATTCCAACTATTACGTAAGCCACATTTCGGCACGCAAAATCGGTAGTTTCGTCAATACAAACCCATATTTTACGGTCACCTATAGTATCACGAATTGTTATCAAAACATCTTCGTAGCATTGATTGAAGTAACCTTTCCGTAAAGTAGATTAACATGGAATATTTTTGTTACAATATTTCGATAAAAAGGATCTAAAAAATTCATTGTTAATTTTATTAAGAGGTATATTTGCTGCAACCAGAGCATTACATAGATCGTAATTGAAATCAGATTGAACATTTAAATTTTGATGAATGAAAGGCTGTACTTTTTTATTATTTTCAATTTTGTCTAACGCATTTTTGTTTATCCCTTCTAACATGTTGTTGTACATGGAACTTGTCACTTGGAACTTTTACGTCACAAATTTTAGAGTACAAAATTAGTCCATCGGTTGAAAATATATTTTCCCCGAATTCTGAAACGTACTTTTTTAATTTACAACTATCCCTCTTCTTAAATTTCGGCATATTATGACTACGAGTATACGACTAAGTACAAAAAAATACGTATTGTAATGCGACTGAACGATGGTCGACGACTGCGGAATGATATACAATTTACTCACCTACGAAGAACACATTTTAATAGTAGTTTCTATAGATAGTGTAGTTACTTTGTACTTTGATAAACGCACGTGCCGATATATACGATACGCATATCACCGATCATAAATTATACACAATGACATGTGTCAAATATCATGTGGGAACTTTATATCCATTATCGGTAATTTTAAACATACCATCAACCACGTCTCACACGTCATAAATTGCTATCTTGTCTTTGCAAGGTCTTATCAATTTATACCATAAAATTATCAAATTATTGTAATAAATTGATAATTTAACAAAAAATATAAAAAAGGCAAATAAAGGCATTTATAGGGAAAAAAGACAAAAAAAGGTAAAAATAATGTTTATCCATTAGCATAGAAATTAAAAGAAACACATTTTTATATAAGAACTGTCTTTCTATCACTTCCCCCAAAAAAAAGGCATTTGCCGCAAAATCTAAACCCTAGTTATCACCATAGACATATATCTGATATCTACATTACCATAGAGTAAATTGTATGTGTTAAATGTAAGTAAATTGTTTTTATATAAATTTTGTGAATTACCAATTATTGTACTAACAGCAAGTAATAATATTTTAATTATATTTTCTTCAATGAAAAATATATTTAAAATGCATTTTTAATTTATTTTTAAATTGTTTTAAGTTAATTGTTGCAAATTAGTTGTTTAATTTGTAATATGAAATCGAGTAGGAGGTCTGGGGTAAAAAGATTTTTTAATTACAAATTGGTTTAATTACAAATTAAAGATGGTAGGTACTTAGACTAGTACTCATTCGATTTTCTCAGTAGTTTTTTAAATATAAAGAAAAATTACTTTATGTACCTATATATAATAATATTACATCAAAAGTACGCTAAGAATTGCCCTGCGATCATCAATGTTGTAATATCAAAATTAAGAAAAAAATGCAAGAAAAAAAATGTAATGGTAACCATATAGGTCATGAAAATGAAATAGGATATCTGCCTATGGACAAAGTTATACGGGGTGAAAAAGCATCCAAAATTTCACAATTATTCCATTTGAGCAGATTTTAAATGAGATTCGGGATAATATATCAGATAATTATTTAGAAAGAATACATTTATTTAGTAAAAAGGATTTAAACAAGATTGAAGCATCTTACAATCTAAATAATGAGGCCGTACGTCATTCTAACGATGCTACAAGTGTTGAGGCTTAGGTCTAAAACTTGAAATCTGATGGAAATTTTAACTTAGTATATTATAAATTACAAGGTCAAAATGATGAAAACTTTATGGAACTAAAAGAGGGAGACTTCCTATTTAATGCATGATTATCAAAAACCAATGATAGAAAAATTTGGAAATGATGTACCTACTTTGTATTTATGAGATGCATGGGATGAACTCGTATCATTTTAAACTAATTTAATCATTAACTAATATCTATAATATCTATACATTTTTTATTTAGTGATATAGATAAGGAACATAGGATATCGCAGTCGGCCATTTTGAAGCCTTTCGGATTCTCTGTCCCTAGAAGCTTATTTGAATTGTGCATATAAAACCCCAGGGCACACATATGGGACCTCCACTGTATCGATCACGTATAAAAATGTGAGACAGTCTCGGGTGCCGTCCCAACGACTATTTTTATATAGTTTTAGAATAAATTACGCA
Source organism: Pemphigus obesinymphae (assembly GCA_025469235.1). Taxonomy (NCBI): domain Eukaryota; kingdom Metazoa; phylum Arthropoda; class Insecta; order Hemiptera; family Aphididae; genus Pemphigus; species Pemphigus obesinymphae. Next base: position 27,057 of record JAIPRL010005710.1, read on the forward strand.
GTGGATATGCAATGAGTTGGATAAAAATAAAAATAAATTGAAATAAAATCATGTTTTTATTGACTTTTATACCAAATTTTTCATTTCTAAATTAAATATACTATTAATAATTCTTCAAATATTAAAGTGAGTAGACACTGTCTCTTTGCCTTATATAGCGCTTTGTCCCTGGTATTTATATTTTATTTTTAGCTTCTTTTTTTTAGAAAAATTAGCACCTTCTTTCGATTATTTACTAAAGAATCACGACAAACACTATACATTCGATCACTAAATTTTCAACCAATTACTTGCTGCTTTTTTAATATATAAGTTTACTTTGTACATATATCACTATGTTATAACACACATCACTCATGAGTGATTTTTTTTTTGTGAGGAGACAAAAGATTTGTTTTTGTTTTTATTAACTAAAATATATTACTTTCTTAAATAAATAATAAAAGATTCATATTATCCCCCTCCTTAATTCTGTATATTCTAATATGGGTATCCGTGTTTACAATATACTTACATAATTATTATGGTGGACATGATGTTTAAAAATCAGTGAGGTTAATATATAGTAATATAATTTTCATCAATATGCAAGTCAGATTTCTAAAGAGATTGTTATTTATAAAACACACTTATACAAGTATAAATGTCATAGTTAATTAAGGTTGAGAGTACGGTCAACGGTTATCTGTTGTATCCTTTTTTTAATATACATGAATGCAAAACACGTTGTATTACGTTTTGACTACGGAAAAAAAATGTAAGCCGTTTTAATGTATTTATATCAGATATTTTTTGGCCGAGTTCAATAAAACTGAATTATATAAACAAAAGTAGTTCACGAAATGCATTTATTTTTTATCACGATAAAATGTTTTCATAATAACCTATAACTTAAATTGGAAATTGGAAAAATTTTAAATAAGATGAATGAAGTTTTATAGTAAATCAATGACGTTATTGATATTTTAGTTTAAGAGAGTTAATAGGTCCCAAAACTAATTTGTTACTTTTATGTTTTATGTTAATTTGTCATTCTAAATGATAAATTAGACACAAACTGTATTTTAAATAGGGATTTTTTTTAAATATATACATTTTTAACGCAATGAATCAGTATTGAATGAATAATTTTTTACTGTTTTGTTATAGTTTAGATAGCAATTATTATTTGATAGAAATTGAGTTGACACTGATATTTTAATATTAATATAACACAATGCTATACTAAGCATTAAAACCATAGATCCTTTTAGGATGGAAATTAAATCTGGATTTAGAGATTGAAAATTTGCAGTTTAATTGAAATTTACAATTTAAAAATTAGTTAATATATTATTATATAATACAACATATATAATATATATATATATATTATAACACTTCCATTAAAAAAGTAAAAATAACATTGTTAAATATATTTATTATTATGTGAATAATAATAATTCGAATTTAGATACAATAGATTAAAATATATTATCTATCAAAAAAACCACTCAAATATATGAAAGTTTTTATTTTTGTTTTTATTATATTATAATATTATTTTTATATAACAACTGATATTAAATTAAATAACTAAGTAACTACAAGAAACATGTTTTAAAATCCGTTTTTATATGGGTATTCTAATATTGGTAATTATTTTTACTCCATAAGTTTTTGTTGGCCAATACTCAATGTTTTTTTAAATAATTTGATAAGTCTGTTAATTTCTCTATTAAAGCCTTAATACTTGCAGTTTGCACATAAGTGAAATTGACTAGTGTTATATGTTAGTCCCACAGATTTATATTATATATTAACTAGATAGCCGTCTTCATGTTATCATTGAGGCATAAAATTCATTATCAAAGAGGTGGATGTTTACTTATGATATATACCTATATATACTTATGATAAGAAACAAATATTATTATTAAAATCAAAAAAAATCGTTTTGCTATCGTGTTATCATATACATATTGCAAACATTCACCTCTTTGATAACGAATTTCAGGCTTCAATACATTACATTAGTTTATAATACAAGACGGCTATCTAGTTAATATATATATATATATATATATCTGTGGTTAGTCCACAGATAATATTAAAATATCGAATAAATACAGTAGACCATAAAGCGTAAATAAACCATAATACCATCATACATAAGAAAATGTTATATGATCACTAAATGTAAAATATACATTCTACTGTAATTACATATAAAATACAAAAAAATAATACAAATATAAAAATAATTAAATACATATTAAATAAATATGTATTAAATAATAAAATACAAATAATATGTATATCGTTAGACATTATCAATGTAGCGTTATTTACTCTTTCAAATATAAACTTGAATCAATTATTTACATATTATAAAATCTATTATTTGTTTGGGCTCTATCTGATTAAATTAATAATTTACAAATGCCTTGTTAAATTCAAATGGGCATACGGAATTTCACCCAGGAGTGCCACCAAAATTTTAAATTTTAACGAAACTAAATCTACGAAATTCTAAGTCTTACATCTACATCTCTAAATAATGTTGCCATTCATAAAATCCCACGTACGTCTGCAGTAAAACAAACATTACCGACCTATAGGTACTTACTATAAAAACTCGCTATAGAAATTTTCAGAACCACAAACAACCCTTGTAAGTATTAAGGATCACATTTCTGGAATATGTATAAAGTACACAGATCTCATCCAACAACTTAAAAATAAAATTATAATAAATCTTACATAAGCTTAATTAACAGTATAGTATTACTACGAGTATCACAGAGGGGAGGTTCTTACTCAAGCTCTTATCAATGTCATTATATATATGTTCCATGTACAGATTCCATGTATTCTTAATAAAATGAAAAATAAAAAATTAAACGTGCCTACTTACAGTGACATACCCCTAGTAATTTTTTTAAGATGGAAGTGTAGAAATATAATCGTACACAATTTAAATTTATCTATAGATTTAATTTCAAGAAGTTTGTAACCGTTTATGATCCCTGTCCCAAATATAACTATTTATATGTGTGTATAAAATAAGAAAATTATCAGGTAGTGAAAATAATATTATTATTTACAAATTTAAGATGGTTGAAAATAATTTCTTCCTCTTCTTCGTTAAAGCAAAATATTTAAGACATTCTTAAGAAAAATTCTTATAAAAAAAAAATTGCATTATAATTTAAATATTTTTATTAATTCTATATTTGGACTCAATAGTTGGAATTTGTTTCAAATAGATACAGTTCAGTTAAAATAATACGGCCACCTATATCGTAATATTTATTTACATAAGTATTTTCAGTAAACATTTGTCAGTATATATACTAATATAAGCGAATTGATCTGTAGACATTTTTACAGGTTTATAAAACAATTGTAATATAAAAGCGTTGTGTAATACGTTACAGTTCCAATAAAAACCAACAGTTCTTTTTCAGTTTTATGTATGCATTTTAGTTAATAATGAATATATTTAAGGCGGCTCTCTGCTTCATCAATTTTTCATCAAAACGACCTAAGCGACTGACAAATTTTAAGGAACTTATATTCGTTCGATTTAAAAAATGTAAAGATGTTTGAATTGGTGAACAAGTTTACTTTGCATCGGTCGGAGCATATTTTTAATATTTTCAATATTTTTTAATATATTTAATATTCAAAATTTAC
>JAIPRL010005711.1:0-30729 GCA_025469235.1 Pemphigus obesinymphae
ACATACAAATTTTTTTAAACTGTTAACGGAGATTTAAGTTTTTTTTATAAATTTATGATTTAATAAAGTTATATGATGAATTTAATACAATTTTGATTTGTATTTATTTGTATTTGTTGCTATTTTTTATGTTTTTAGGGCATATTTATAGAGCATATTTTACGGTTTTTTTGGTCATATTATAGCGCATATTTTAGGATTTTTGGTGCTATAAAATCCGAACCCTGGTAATTGCATTAGCAGTTGTATGGATATCGCATTAACTAAATTAATAACATCGCATAATCATCACAGCGTGAAAATCAGAAGGGCGGGACATTGTATAGCAGTTCCAAAGACGTTATTTTAACAGTGGCGTTTTCTCTGGGTGTGCAAGTTGTGTGTTAACGTCTTACAAAATCTACGTGTACAATGATTATTTTGATTATAATATAAATATGCATTTCAAAAATAAAAAAAAACAATGTACGATTGTTTACATAATATATAAATAATATCAAATAATATATAGGTAACGATTGTCATAGATCCGTTTATTATTAGGTAGTAGGTATATATTATGGAACGCAAATAAGTATATTGAACCAACAAAACAAATACAACCGGTTTTCGCCTTGAAACTCGACCGCGATGTCTTTACGCGTTGTGCGACGTTAAATACCTATTTTGTCAACGGATTCACGACAACCTTTATACCTATAATCGTATATGATCGTATTTCTATCGGGTAACCATACCAAACCTGACCAAGGCGTTAACTTTTGAAACAACGACTCGTCGGATACGACAGTGCCGAGTGCCGTCGTATTGTTTTCAATACACCCGTTTATGACTTTATGCAAGTATGAGGTAGTACCACAGAATCATAGATAATAAAGGAATGGATGGGCCACCGTATCGTTCAATTCTGTGACTGAAGAGCATACCTACTCGTTACAACATCGGTTGTATGTGGTTGTGGTCATGGTTACAAAAATTCGTTATTGATAAAATGATAATACATGTATAAAATATTGATGAAAAAATTAAAATCATGAACAATAAACGTGATTAAATTATAAATTACATAATAAAATATAAATAATATCACTTGTCAAATAGTAAGTATTTTTGTCTAACATAATGGTCAAACATATTTTGAAATTTGAGCGATTTACTGGGTTATCACTTGTCACTCAAGTATCAATACTACCACAATCACTAAACCACAGTTACCATTGTGGTAACGTATATGCTCTTCGTACACACATCGCTCCGTGTATTAGGTATAGGGACGGCCCATCCACTCCTTTATTATCTATGCACAGAATATACAAAAGGAATCTTGATAAAAATTACATGGGTTCTTATGGCCGCCATAGATAATAAAGATATGGATGGGCCATGCTATTGTATTCAAATGTGCTGGAAGAGAGAGCTTGTTACCAATATGGTTACTGTATGGTATACAGTGGTTATATGTGGTAGCCAGTAATCACGTCAACAACAATTCTTATCAGTTACCTTTAAAGTAAGTTATCATAGATAACTTATATATCATAGAAAAAATTATCATTTATCAATTACCAAGTAACCATTCAATTAAAACCATAAGTAACCATTGTGGTAACTAACGTTCTCTTCGGATTCACAACACTTCATGTATTAGGTATAGGCATGGCCCATCCATATCTTTATTATCTATGATGGCCACCCGAAAATAGGTCAGCCATATTATAAATTCATCAGGGGTACAAGAAATGTAATACCTATTTCCTTGTTTTTAAACATTTTTGGTAACACTGTTTCATAAATATAGTGAATTTTCATATAATGATAATAATTTCTAGATATGTTTACATTAGAAATGCTGATATCCATAGACCATGAACTACTATATATATTATATATATATATATAGTAGTTCATGCCATAGACATTTTATATATCTATGTTGATATCACAATACCATGCTTCATTATCAGTATGACCAAATACCATAGAATAATGGGAATTTCATACACTGTTGAATTTAGAGAATTTAGAAATTTTTCAATATGCCTGCGAGATTCCCTTCTGTATATTCTGTGGTATTACATTGTAATTAAACATTGATAACATAGTATTCAATTGTAATAATTATTTATATTATTGTTGTCACCCCATAACAATAGTTTTATAAATTATATAAACTTTTTCATTGTAATTTTAATAATATATTTTTAAAATAAATAAGCAGGCAGGTTTCACCTTTCTCGTAAACAATATTGGTGAAACGATGTATTTTAGATTCGGAGCGTAGTGATGAATGTATTAGTTTTACAATGATTTGTTTTTATTTTTATTTTTTGTGTATTTATACACTTTTTTTGGCAGAAGGAATAATGCAAGAGTAGTTTTCTTATACAGAGGTTTTAGTTGGTAATTTATAGGTGTAATTTTTTGATTTTCTAAGTACTTTTCAAAAACGTAAAGAAAAACTTTTTTATAAAAGAAACATGACGAAAAGTTGTTATAAATTAGAAAATAACAAATAAATTAGTCATGGTTACCACGACTATATAAATGATATATAATATTTATCAATACCAAAAATACAAAAAATTATTATAAATTGGTAAAATTAAAATGCCAGAAACTTGAAATTTACACCAAATGTTAACTAGGTATATTTTTGTAGTATTTTTTATTAGTCATATAAATGCTAATACTCATATTATATACACTATAGCTTCGCTCAGAATCGTTTTATCGAAAGAAATGATTTATTATTGCTTTCAAATTCAATATATTCACCAGTAGTATCTTATCCAACGAGCCATGTGCTTCCATCCCCTACTGACCGACTTTTTATTATTCTATTATGGATAGTTACTATACCATTGATTGATGATATTATAGAAACCATTATGACCAAATTTTATTACGACGTACGAGTATTATTATATTATTTATAAATGTGTAAGAATAATTGAAAAATATTTGTGTTTGCATAATCTTGTTCGCAAATAGTCTATAAAATCTGAACACACCACCTACGTTAATACTAAACATCTTAATTTATTTATTCGGACGAATCATTTCTCGATTACTATGGTCAAAATCAATTTGACTTATTCAACCACATTAATTATATAATTAATAGTATATATTTGTAATTTGTTAATTTGTAACATAAATAAGTATATGTCAATTTGTTCAGCATACTATACATTTTTGTTAGTACTGTAATTAGCGTTTAAAAGTTTTAAATTTATCCAGAAATGTAGAACGTAAAATGTATTGCAATAAATATGTATTGGTATTACATATCCGATTGTTGTTGGAAAAAAATCTTTGTGGCCCAGCATGGAGTGACTTTCTACAAAGTAGCTATTCTAAATAAATTATAATGTGTGCCATAATTTTTTACTAATTATTTAAAACATTGTCGATTACATGCGTTTATAATCGTCTGCAAGAGAATAATCGTTACTGGCTATATAAAAAACATAAACATAAACATAATTGATAATTATTATTATTTTACGAAACACTTCAATGGGTTCTGTGTACAATAAACTATATTCAATTACAATTTACATTATAGGTAGGTATATTATAGGCTCTATATAATACAGTGTAGGTACTATTTGCCTTTACGGCAAAGTTTGAGACCCTAAAAAGTTATTAGACACGAGTATTATATATATTATATATATATATTATACAAAGATATTTATTAGTTTCTAAACTATGATAGTTAAACTGTCAAACAATATAGCGAGCGCACATAAAAGATGGAAGATGACATAAAAAGCAATTATTAGAAGTGCTCTATATATAATATTATATGGAATAGTATTACAATATTGACGTTCTTTACCCATATGTGCGTTTAAGGTTGCCCATATATTTTTTCATGATAATATGATTTAGTTATTGTTCCCAAAACAAAAATAGCTGGTAATATGACGGTAATCGACTTATGCATACACACCTCTGCAATATAACACTCAGCAAACGGTATTTTATAAACAAAACGAACGGGAATTTACGACGATGTGTTTTTTATGCCTTTACCCAAAATTATTGTAATTAGTAGTATTTATACATTTTTATATCGATTGCTTTAATAAAAAAAATTATTTATTCAACGCATAAATCAAAAGCATCGTTTCGATCGGTAAACAGGGCTGTCCCGGTGGGGGGGGGGGTACCCCGCCACTTAAGAAATCAGTCGCCAAAATTAAGTTTAGTCGGCAAATAGTAAAAGAAGTTGATGGCCTTTTATTTATTTATTTTTGTTTTTTCACGTTTTGAATGAGGAATTTTGGAATTTTGTCGGCAAATTATGCAGCAATGAAGTATTTTTCGGAATTCTAAATCGGCAAACTATAAATTATTAGGATTTTAGTCGACAAAATGGGAAACAAGTTAATTACCTTTTTTTTTTTTTTGCTTATTTTATGTTTTGAATAGGAGTATTATTATTATTTCTTTCACATATTCACCCCCCCCCCCCCCAAAAAAAAAAAAATCTTTCTTTGAGACGGTCCTGTGGGTGGAATCACTTCACAATTGACAGGGTCTTTAAAATTCGCTCTTTGTCTTCCTGAAGTTATATATTTGTATAATGTGTATACATATATTATAGTATCATTCTATTTCTGGCTGTTTGTAATATTTTACAAATAGACTTATAGTACGGGCAATTAGAAAATATTCAAAACGCTATTTTCGAGAAACATTACTCAAAGACATGCATATTGCATATTATTAGGTATACTGTATAGGTTAGGTTATTATCGCTGTGTTAGTAACGGTTTAATAGATCCTAAGTACCGGGCAAAATGGATTATACGGGTCCTCTCCCCTTATGGTATTTTGCGTGATCATCCTTATAACATAAATAATAATATGTTTATATGTATATATAAAAAAAAAAAAAAAAAAAAAAAACAGGACACACCGACAGAGCGAAAGATAACTATCGGGTCGTAACATACGGCAGCACTCGGCGTCACACGGAAAAAATGACCGTCCGACCAGACAAAAATAATAAAGGACACGGGACCACCTGTTCAATATGGATATTACTATGATTAGTCGTATATGAATGATGGGGACCCTCCGCGCCGACGATCCCCTCTTATTAGTCATCGTTATCGTGTACGCACGTATAAACTAGTTGCATGTAAACGACCGATTATCATATTTATATATTTACGGAGTTGAAGTGCACGCATTACGCAAATGGCTTTCGAGATGAACGTTAAAAAAAAAAAATACTAAATAAAAACGACCAATTACAATGACCACTTGGATTTTTTCAGGAAATGTAATCAGTAAACATGGACAAAAAGGTCTTGCGTAAAAGGGTCAGGGTCTGCTCCGTTTTCTCTCGGGACACTAGCAAAGGCGTCGTGTTAAAACAACGAATGTATTGCTATCGACAAATTCCCTAAATTATAATAGTAATGTATGTAAATGCATATAATAAAAAAAAAAAGGCGTATCCAAAATATAATTTATTAAAATATATATATAATATACATATCTACAATCTAGGTAGGCTGACAAAAAGTTTATATATAATACTTTATAGTAAAAATATAATATTTTGATATTTTTTCATAGTAAATTACGGTTTTATGATATTTTAATTATTATTAGTAGGGAGTATATAGTCTACAATATATATAGTTGTTTTCATATAGAGAGATAGAAAAAGGAAATAAAACTATTGCTCATATATGAAAATAATTTTATAAAAATAATAAGGTTTCACTGGCCCTCGTTATACGGAAAGGGTTTCTTCTAAGGATTCTGATAACAACGTTATTACATTTTCCAATAATATATTATATTCTATGAAAATGTAGGTTTTCCGGGACTATTTGAAAAATTATAATCTGAGAGTGGTTTTTTCCTCAGACATAGTATGAAGAAAACTTCCCATTCTTGGAAAGATACTGCTCTAATCTTGTTTACTTGAAACCATAAAAAAGGCCAAAGGTATACGACGATGCAAGTTTCATTTTATTGAGTCATTCCGGCGCTTTAATATGTTCTACTTAAAAGCTGGAGAGATCCCCCCTGTCTGACCTACAATTAAAGGCGTTCGGAAAGGTTAAACACTTGCACCAGCCGTTAAGTAATGAATGTTACTGCTGTTCACTGGTGTTGATTAAAACCTACAAAGACCTCTTTGCACCTGAGGCTTCCTTTTAGCATGTCATTAATTTTTTATTTTTCATTTTTCTTATAGTTTCCTCGAGATTTCTTTTTCCTCTCTTTATGTACATAATGGAGAAAAAACTTTGATAATACATTGTTTCATAACGGTATAAAACTTGTGCTATAAATAAAATTTAAAAAACTGTAATTCATATATTAAAAATAGAGTCACATTCTCATAAAAAATAAAGTAATGTAATAAAAAGTAAGTAATATAAAACTGGGCATTGAATAAAAGTCTTTTTAAATTTAATATAATATAATGTAATATATTTTTTGTATTTATTTATCGATAATCACGCGTTTACATATATACTTTAAATTCATGAAAATTATTAACTAATGTATTAGTTTTAGTAAAAAGTATCATTTTACTAAATAGTAAATCATGTAGCAAAGTGCTTAATTTTAGATTTTGAGAAGTCAATTGGTTTTATAATGGTGTTCATTTTTTAAAAACTTATAATAATTTGTTTGATACGTTTTTTTTAAAAATAAGATGATGTAAAATAATTTATTAAATAAATAAAATAAATTTTATTTTGAAAAAAAACTGGATTTAAAATCCTTTTATTCTAAGCTAGCGACTTGTCATTTGGCATATTAAATACATCACGTTCGGTTATACTGTCGTATCTTTTGTGGGTGTTTAGTTCAAGATGGCGCCAAACACGACAGGCCATCGACTATATAGTTGGTGGGACCGTGAATGCCGGGAAAAAATATGAGACTGAAAACCAATCAACCGATGAAATACGTCCAAATGTTTCACTTAGTCCAAATGCCATTTTACTCCCCTGCAAAATAGCAAAACGGCCGGCAGTTAAAATCGGCCGAGGGATTACCATTGATTATCGCTAAACCTTTCCCCATAGGATAAGTCACAAACGACGATCGGCGTGCTAAGGATCAACACTGTAAAAAGGGGACACATACATACTATAATACGTCCTGAACACTTGGGGGGTGAGGATTACCATAAAACGCCGATGTACACATATAAAATGAAAAATAGGAATTAGCTACAACTGAATTTCGTAATAGGGTTGACAAATCTCTCAAAAGATCTCACCGCTGGCCATTAGAATGATTAACCCAAAGTCTAAGCCTCGCAGTGCGTAGTGCAAAACATCGTAAATTATCAACAACTGTATAATATATAATAAATAATAATACTAGTGATAATCAGTGAAATACAAGTATTGTATTTGTAAAATTTCATTTCCAAAGATATTATAATATAGTTTCCAATAAATATAATATGCGTCGGTCTTAAAAATAAAAATTGTAAAAAATTTATTTAAATTAATTTATAAATTATTTTAGTAATTTTTTTCTTTTCACATATTTCCCCCTAAAGGACGTTACATCGTACCTGGATAAATTAACGTATTTCTATTGTATAGTATCATTATTGTATAGTAGATAGGTACTAGTATTAGTACTAAGTATTGGTACCTACAGTGTGTGCAGTGTGAAAAGTCGAACATTTTAGACCATGTGGTGTTTTTTTTTTTCAAACTGGGTTTTATTACATGACGTAAAATATAGAAATATAATATGGTTTTTCAGAGATTTTACCCAGGTTTGCCAATACCATGGTATGTTTTTTACACTATATTACTGTAGCTGTAAATAAATTGTTTTCCTTTGCCATTGTATCGTAAAACAATTACACACATGAAAAAAAAAAAGTTGTTTGATTTTCATGTAGAATAGGTATACCATACATATATACGCCCATGTTTATTTTTATATCAGCTGAAAGATGGCACGTGACTTACGCATTATTGTCATTGTTCGCAACTGCTATTGTTGCACCGCACGCGGGACTTTACATAATACCGTATACACGTTCGAGACCTTTACAAACACACAGCCCCGTACAAATCTCACGCATTGTAAATGTTTCCCTAATGTGTTTCTAAACGACTGAATGAGCTCTTTTTTTTCTTCTAATATTTTTCATGCTTTCACGCCTTTAAAACGCAAAACAATAACAACACACGTGCCTACATATCTGTCCCAGCAGTGACAAATTGTCGGCGGTCTTGTTGGAGGATCGTCAATTATATATAAACACAATGACACAATGGCAAAAATGAATATCTATATTATATAAAAATAAAACACACTACTGGTTGATGACGACGAAAGTCAACAGCAATAGAGAATATTCAAATGTAAAATATAATTGAAATATGCAAATCTCGATAACAGGGACTACGGGATCTGTTCAAAATCTCGGACAAACATACTTGTAGATTATTTATAACTAAAAATGTATTTTTAAGATCTCTTGTAATTTTTAATTATTCCGAAAAACAAGAAGCTGGATTTCACTTTGAACGCTCGATTTCCCGAGAAACTCCACAAAATTTTGACCCAATCAGTAGTTAAACGTAGGACGAAGGTCTTAGAGAATGTAATGTCTGTAATGGGATTTTAGGAGTAAAGCATCATTTACACGCTAATAGTAATCACTTAACGTGATAGTTACTGTCACGATAGTAACTATCACATTATCGTGACAATATTATCACACTATCACGTACAACGTGATAGTTGATAGTACTCTCGCGACATTTAATTCAACAATCTCGCCTATTATCATCATGTATACCATTCGTGACGGTGACAGTGTGATGGTATGATTTGCGCCCCGTGGGCTAGCATTGCAAAATATATATCAAGGTGACTACACACCGTGTATACATCGAACTGATAGTACTATCACAACAGTACTATAGAAGCGACCATCACGATAGAACTTTCGTGAGAGTATTATCACCATATAAATGACGCTTTAGTGGTTATGTGTATTTCTCACCGGACCCGGATTCAAAATGTATCCAGTTGGAAATATATTTCTAAATTACCAATAGCCCTGAAATAATAGCGAAACTAAAGAAACAAAGAAGGAAATATTATACACTGTATAATAGTGAGAAACACTCCACATAATAGTGGTATTTCCAATCCTCTAGAACATAAATGTGATACATTCAGGCTTGATTGTTGAGATTTAAATGATTTAATACCAAACCCCTTATGTACAACATAATAATACGCGCGTGAAGTTTCAGATTAAATCCAAGTCGGCTCCATAATTTTGCAATTAATTTGCCATAATTTTTTCAACATAACATTCAGAATTCCCAACATATTTTTTTTTATTGGAAATCGTGTTTCATATGGAAGAAAAATATCATAAGATACTTATAACCGTGAAAAATATAGTATTTCGATAAAACTTCTCTGCTAATATATTTATAGAATATTCATTAAAACTATAGGAAAGATAAAATGAAAATTTAATTTTTAATATTTTAAATACGGCCACCTTACTTTACTCCAGGCCTAAACGAAACTAGTTTTCTCGGTTAATAGTTCAAATGAAATTTTTTTAGTTTTATTTTTGTTTTTTAGTTTTGGTATAATATACTCGTACTTAAGACTTTTACATTATTACTAGAAATAAAATTAGTATTTTTAACTGCTTTTCTAATATGTAGAAAACTATTAACTTATTACAATTTGACAAATAATAATAAAAAAAAAACCTATACATTATATAAAGTTTTTGTTTTATTTTAATATCATATTAAATTATGGAACTGAAAAATTTTGATTTTAGTTTGAGTTTTTATTATGAAAAATTACACGTGCATTAACTTAGTCTAAATATCTAAATATCTAAATATCTAAATATCTAAAATCTAAATATCTAATTATCTACCAATAATATTGTATTTTCTAACACAAATTTCAAACTTTACAAAAACCATATCAACATATTTTTAGGCTTGAAATCTATACTGTACGTACTAGCTATAATATAAAATATATATTATACTTTTAAACTATAATATAAAATACGATTAAAGATTTTATTAATAATTTGCAATTATATTCTATTGTACCAACGTAACAAAATCGGAAATGAATACTATTTTCAATAAATATAATATGTAAAACATCCCAGAACGAAAACGAACCCTGCGTCCGATATGTAACAACAATCTATTGGGAAATTTAGAATAAATGCAAAATATTCATCTACGATATCTATCGTAATATGTAATAATAGTACAATACGTATTTCCTCATAGCAAACACATTGGTTTCGACGGTAATGTGTTTTTAGTAAACGAATACAGCAGTTATTTTATACTACATACATTATACTACATGTGGCAGCCAAATATTTCCGCTCAATTATAGATATACCTAAATAATTTTATTTATCGCTTCTTTTAATCCGCGTAAAATACATTTTTAGACGTACTGCAATACTTGGATTTCTATTATATATAATAGCGTAATTTCTCTTACTTCTTTAAAATATAATACTTTTGTCTTTCGGTATGCGTCAATCTTCAATATATATATTATTAATGTTATAAATTGTTGTAAATAAGTTTCGAAAATATGAGTCTTATTTAAGATATCTTCTTATAGATATATTTGTATTATTTTCTATTTATCCATTATCGCAAATTATTATTGAAATGTGTTTTGGATAGTAAACCAGAAAAATATAAATCGAATAACATTAAAGTCGGAAAATATGTTTTTCTAACATCATACCGGTATTATTAATTTTGAATATCGATTGATATAATATTTTGTTTTAAAATTTAATACTCGTATTTTTATGGACTTGTTCGACTCGTTAACAGAGCAACTTACTATATTTTTATATATTTGCTATCCTTTATTATCAGTCTATAACACTATATATAAGCATACTAATTAATAAAAAAAATAAAAATATGTTTGTTTTTGTTAATTATGGCACTTATTATTCGTATTTGTATATCTTTAAAATAAGTTCGCATGGTGGGTCATATATAATAATATCATGCAAAATATTGTATTTGCCCACCGGCTCATGGTACTCCTATTCACCGCAAATAAACATATAGGGGTTTAGATTTTATATGATCTGGGAGCATTTTTTTTTTTCATTCTCCTTTTATTATTTACTTTTTGGTGTCCATCCTTTGGGAATCAGATTTATTTTTTATCAAGTCTATTTGTTTTTTAATAACTACGCGTATTGCGGCCAACCCTTAACTTTTCTTTATATCATTATACTATCGTCTCTCCCTACATGATTTATTATATTGATTTAATTTGTTGTGTAAATATTAGGAGTTTCATAACTCAAATATAAATCGATACTGCATACGTATAATCAACAGTTGTAATAATATATAAGAATAATTTAATCTAACTAATTATTCTTATGACTACTATCTATATCACGACTTTGAAATTTGTATAAGTTGTTAGAAAATTATTTATAAATATTAACTAAATAATTATTAATTTTAAACGGGTTTAAAACATTAATATACTTTCCACTGTCGACTTTTTACTGGCATTTTAAATTTATTTTTCTAAAAATATCATTGTTTCTATATGCCATAAATAGAACATTGTATGTTCTTTGGGACAGATGAAAAAAGTACAAAATTATAAAATATATTAATTAAAAATTTAAAAACTAGTTAACTTTAAGTATTCATTCGTATTGCACTAAATATATATATATAATACTGGTAAATATGTACTGTTCAATTATATTATGAGTTTTTCAAAAACTTTTAGCTTTCCCCAAATTTGAACCTATTGATATAATAAAGATTTTCATTTTCATTACATTTGTATTTTCTATTGAATCGAATCGAAACCCTTTTCGGTAAAATTATAAAAGGTTGCCATTGTTACTCGACATTATTGTAGTTACGATGTACGATTCACAACGAATCAATGACGAAAATCACTTTTAAAAAAAAAGACTATAACGAAAATACAAGTACACGGTACCCAAGAAAGTTTAAGGAATCGTTCTGGAAATTTTTGGAGGTTGATACTACTGTACAATTTGCATTATAACTACTGCCATTTTGTTTTTATAATAAACATTGCTTCAAAAATATTTTTTTCTTTTATGTATTTTTGATGACGTCTATTATAATATGTATGAAATAAATCTAAAATTTAATATCGAATCATGATTGAGTGATAGATAATAATTTGTTTTTCTTGTGTACTGCCAAAATTTGAGTTATTATTGTTACATGCTGATTATCAAAACTTTGGCAGCCGGAATGGAATATCACCATAATTCGCGGAAAAAATATTGGGACAAACATGTTCAGCAATGCAATACATGGAACATTGGAATAACGTGATGTCGAGATTTTTTTGCACACAATACATAAAATGTTTATTTATTCTCCAATTCCAATTACTCCATTATCCAACAATTTATTATTGTAAATATGTTTTTGTCAGCCGAACAGCGTTATAATCTCCAAAGAATACATACAGTATTGCTGTAATACGTAGTATACTATTTTTTAGGGCTTGGTTTGACTATATCAGTTCAGTTTAGTTCGCTGCATACCCATTATTTATTCAGTTTATTATAAATTCGGTTTTTTTTTTTTTTTGTTAATAAAATATAATTCAAACTATATATTTTATTATTTATTAATACTTAATTTAAGAGAAAAAATGAATTATTTAGATTCACGTTTACATATCTACACATATTCACATTTACATCATTATACCTAATCCTACACAACAGATACACGGTTTACTTTGAAATCACTCATAACGAAACCATTTGAACTACCTATTATTATTATTTAAATAAAATCATGGTGTGTAATTATAATGGTAGAAATTCGTTGTTCAGTGATCTACAACATAGTTTTGTTCCAACAAAAGTCAATTGAAAATGTAAATTCAAACGGATAAAATGTACACAGTCACGGTATGTTTATTTTCAATTAAAAAAAAAATATATATATATTTTACGAATTACGAATCATATGCTCAAATATCATTGTGCATTTGTACGTAATAGTAATAAGTTTTAGGGTCAGAATATAATTGCATTTTCGTCATTGTTCCATATAGGAAGGAAAGGTGTTTTCTGCTATACTGGTTATTTTAGCATAATATTATTAATTTTGATGTTTTTTAGTGTATTTTAGAATTTTTACGGAATTTTTCGACTTTTAAAAATGCTTCTATCACAATAATTATTTTTTTTTTTATCTAAAATTGTAAAACTATTAGGACTTATGTGTTTTTAAAGATTAATTTAAATATTTTTAGTGACATAGTGATAATACCTACCTCGCTTTTTGAAACGTATAATGATGATGTCATTATTATATCATGATGATCATTATAAATTACTGTTAAAATAATTTAATAACTTTAAGGAATTACGATTAAACAAAGACTAATAAGACAATATTTTCTATCAAACGGTGAAAAAATCGCCCTCGTATAACCTAACATTTAACATATGTGATAAACCAGGTACATAATAACGACAAAGTATACAATATCAGGTATAAATATAAGTAAGATGTATTTAAATTATGGAAGGATAAATTGATTTTCCACTAGTTTGTTCCTGTCCTATTTCTGTGTAAATTACACGTTGAAATGGTAAGACTGCCCAAAACCGGTCACGCCGTCTCTTAATTGATGAGAAGAGTAGGTAGTTTTCGATGCAATGTTTCGTTTAATATACAAATTATACCTTTTCACAATAATCTTGATATATATATTTACAAATATGGCGGGGGGCACGCCGTGGGTAGAATACAATGTAATAGTACAGTCTGGAGCCTCAACCCTTCAACATATGCGGGTTTCTCGAGCCTATTCCCTGTGGGCCCGGATGAATCTCCGATGGGTACTCCGAAGCGTATCAGTTCTGCGGGATATGTTCGGATAAATGTAGGTGTTGAGTCGGTGATTCTGTCGGTGTAGATGTGGTAGTCAGCTCCGAGCGTAGCGTCTCCGGGGGATGGCACGGATACGGCGCTAGGTATATAAGAGAGAGGGTTGAGCATAACTCAATAAAGTAGTGGTTCAGGAAAGGAGGAAGAAGAGCATAACTCAATAAAGTTGCTGTTCAAGGGAGGATAACGAGGAAAGCGAGCATAACTCATATAAGTAGCGACTAAAGGGAGAATAACGAGCATAACTCATATAAGTAGTGGCTCGAAGGTGGGGAACGGCGGAGAGAAGAATACCTTACTGGCTAGGCTCCCTGCTGCTGAATCCGTGGTGGTTGGCTCGGCTCATGTTGGTCCGGTGTTGTTGGCGGTCTGAGCTCCTCTGGTCCGGATGGCGTCCAGTCGGTGATCAGTGCGAGATTACACACCCACCTACGTGTATGCCAAATTCCCCACAGTTAATTAAAACTATATGTACGTAGTATCGACCTAGAAGGTGTACAGTGCCCTTATATAAATTTCCAATATCGATACTAAACGTATATTTGATATTGGAGAAAGGATGAGGGAAGCTCGATCGTTGACTTTGACTTTGCGTGGGGGACGACCTAAGGGTCTTTTCTATTCCAGGCTTATGCCTCTACTAGTGGGTTGAGTTAGTTGATGGTTTATTTGGATTTTTGGGTGGTTGATTCGGATTATTTTATTATTGTTTTTTTTTTTTTTTTTTGTGTTTTTAAGTGTGTTTAGAGAGGGGATGAGACCCATTCGATAGGACGGAGCTTTGGGTGGGCGGTTTTCGGGGGGTAGGTAGGAGATTGGAGACCTAGGTACCTGATGTGATGGTAGGTGGAGTGGGAGTTTCTATAGAATAGTGCTGAAGATAGCTCGATCGTTCAAATCTGACCTTTATAAGGGTGGTCACAGGTCCGGCTCGCCTGTGTCTTCTGGCGCTTTGTTTACTTCTCCTTTTGATTCGGTTATCGGCTTGGCATTCCATGTCCTACGGCCGGTCTTTTGCTCATCGATTGTCCGAGGCGTCTTACGTGTGTTTTGCTTGTTAAATCCCTTTTTTGGTGCCTAGAATGTTCCTTTTTTTCCCTTTTAATTCGTTGCGTTAATTCGTCAGTCGCCGCCAGCACCCTCTGTTCGTATTAAGTTGAACCGGTTTTGGTCAATTGATCGATCGATTGCTCAGTTGTTCGTTCTTCCGCTGGATGGCATTACCTATTCAAATGGTATTTTCTGATCTTGAGAAAGACTGTTTGATGCATGTTAATATATATATTACCATCGGCATATGTGCCTCGTTTCAACCTTTAATCACGGTTTTATTAAAAATTTAATAACTTAAGTTTCCTTTTTACTATACTTCTTCTCGTCTATCACAATATATTGTTTGAGTGCAGTATAGTGAAACAAGAGCCGGAAGGAGTGAAAGATGCAGTTAATTTATTATATTATTTATTATATTATTATATTATATTCATGCTCAACATAGACATTTTATATTTTACTCAACGTGCCTATCGATTAATCTTCTGATGCTGTTAGGATTCTGAAAACAGATTTGAATTCACCATTAAGTTTACTCCTGAGCGAACTGTGAGATGTATTGGATTTATAATAATTTCTAGTAGCTTCAAATTTTTCACTATAATGTTTGTACTATGTTTCACAGTATTATTCTCGTATTCCGATTAAAAATTAAATCTAGTTAGTACATTAGATAATATTCCTAATAGTTATTAAAAAAAAAAAAACTATTGAAACATTGAAAAATAAATCAAGATTTTGAATACTGGTTACAATTATTTCTTTACAATTTTGAAATAAATAATCCTAGATTTTAAATTTAAATATTATTTTATTGACGTTTAAAAATTTCCAAACTTTTTACTAGTTTTGAGTAACTAAAGAATTTAACATTTTTGTGTTATGAGTGTTCATTTTAAATTAAAATGCAAGGTTGGTTAATTGTTGGTACTCTAGCTACTATATTTAAATTAAATGAAAATCAGTTATCGATAATAATTTTTACAACCATTTAAAGTTCGTAAAATGTATATTTGTAAGTTTCGATGTAAAATGACGATCAAATGAACGTGCACAATTGATTTTGGTTATAATATTGTAATAACATATTCAGAAGACAATTGCTTTTAGACTTAAAACTTGAGTACAATATTATTGTAGTAACGTTTAGATAACTATATAATGTAGTTAAAATGTCTTATCATTAATTAGTTCCGGCAATATTATACAGTAGTTGTTTTATCTTAATTATTAAATTATATATATTTTTTACACAAACTTGTAAAATATGGATCTGTTTGGACCAAAGTGCAATATAATACAAAATAACCGTTGGCGCCATAGGAAAATATATCTCTTTTATCATAGCCCGTTTACGCCAAATTACCTGATCATTTTTTCCTATATACAGGATGATTTTTTTTTATCATGTATCTATTTGTAAAATATGTATAATTTATTTTCATGACATTTTTTTTAAAAAGTTATTTAAATATTCTATCTAATATTTTTCATATTTTAAAATTTGTGGAAAAGTACTATAGTACGTCATCATCAGCATTATTACGTGTTGTTACATTTACAGTAGGTACTTTTCTTCGCCGCATGGTTTAAAATGTTAATGCTTATTACTCTAGTAATATTATCGGATAATATCGGATTAATAAAAATCAAAACGTGAAAATTCTTATAAAAATATATTCTTTAATCATTTTCAATCAAATCAAGTTTTCATTTAAAAATCCAAAGTTGATATAGTTTTACAAATAAGGGAGGGGCATAAAAATGTAAAAATGTAAAAATGAGTATATTAATATCTTTCTGAAAAAATTTCACAAAAATCATTTAAACTTTTTAAGATAAAGCCTAGCCCATAAAAAAATGCACTCTTTGTATATTTTAGTTCGTTACATTTAGTTCAGTAATACTTTGTGGCTTTCACACAGATAGTTTTAAATAAAACATTTTCAGAATTTTATCAAGTATATCTACATTTTGCATTGACAATTTTTTTCGTACTAGGTATAATAGTAATAACTTTATATGTGTACGTCATATGTGTAGCAACTGACGTTTTTCTTTCATGGAAAATAAATATCCAAAATTCTACCGAAAAAAAGATAACCGACCACAATTATTTTATTAAAATAAAATTTTTTAGTACCTATATTTTATATAGAATTTAGAATTTTAAATTAATGAACAAAAATGTATATTAGCGGTGCATCTGAGTTAGGTCCTAGACTCTAGGGGGTAATTACAGGTAGTATACTAGTTGGGTTTCAGATTATTTCAGGTACTATATTAGTTAGCTAATATCGCAGCTACCCAATCCTAAAATTGGTGGGGGGGGGGAAGATACGCAGAGGGACTAAGATTGTTATAAAATATTATTTTATAATATTTTGAGAGCATCCTTCCTAATAATTTTTTACAGTATACGAGTTACATAGTTTTGAGAGAACGCTCATTTATTGAAAGCCCGAGAGTATTTCTATTTTTTCCAATTCGAGCACTGAGGAAGCTACTTGTGGACTATTACTTATAGACCGGGACTCACTATTATTTATTGAAAAAAGTTAAATACATAATTTAATATATAATTGGGTAAGACTATATTATGTATAATATATTATATGTTATTTGATAAATTGTATATTATATTATTAAAATATTAGTGTAGTGCAATATGCTGTAGTCAGTGTTTGGAACATTCGTTTTAAAATAGAATGCATTCACATTCACATTCATTAAAAAAAATATATATATTTTAAGTCAAAATTTTGCAAAATAACGTAAGAAACTTGTTGAAATATTTACGCTGATCTACCTATACTGCGGACACTATATAATTATTATAATCATTGAAAAGGGATTAAATTATAATAAATTATAATCATGTTACGTCACTTAGTTCATAACAGGGGTACTACACGATCACGGCTTTAGAAATCTAAAGCCGTGGACACGATGGTCAAAATCCTTTGTTCTCTTGAATCGCGTTTCGGTGACCTAAATGTACGTGTATCTATAGTAACCGGGAATCTAGGTGAACGTCTCCCAGTAATTTGTCCGAAAAGAATCACATATTTTGCGATTTATCAGAACAAACGTACACAAAAAAATGCGGAATTCAAAATTTTTGTTAAACATTCATATTTTGTGAATTGTGATACCTACTCTACGTTATGGTAGGTATGTAAAATATATTGCGCGCGGCCATTTAATTCTCATTTTACACCAAATAATACATTATGTCAAAAAAAAAAAAAATTGTGAAATATTAATATAAGACGGTCATCAATATGAATAAGGAAAGGAGAATTTAAAAAAAATATATATATATTTTGAATGTAAATAATATGCATTCATTTGCATTCACATTAGTTAGTAAAATGAATGCATTCACATTCATCATTTAAAATTTATAAATTGAATGCATTCGCATTCATCATTCACAAAAAAGGAATGTATTCACATGAATGCATTCATCCCAAACACTGGCTGTAGGTAATTGGGTAATATACTAGGTAATAGGTATGTCGAAAAAAATCCGGTATCCAATTAGTATAGAAATTTAAATTTCAGGAACTAACTTGGATACAGCTCTATATTAGTTTTGATATGGGAAAAAAATTTTCAGATTTAGATACTAGTATTAAGTAGTACTATTATCTAGTAATGTTAATTAACTTCGATGTATTTTATTCGACTTGTATTATTTAGTATTAGCTTAGAAAAACTTTATATAATTATAAAAATAATAATATAATTCTAAAATACATTATAATTTGTATAACATCAATATATTAAAATTTAAAAAATTTAATGGTATAAAATATAAAAGTATTGACTAGTTCAAAAAAATATTTATATATTTTTACATAAGTATGAAATATTCTGCAGAAATTATATTATTTAAAATTGTCAATATTGTAGTTATACTAACATTAAAAAAAAAAAAAAAATTGAAAAGTTGGAAGGAGAATAATATCCTACTCTACCAAAAATAGCCAGAGGAAATTGTAATAGCTTCACATTTGATAACTATTATTATCAATGTTTACATTTTATGAAAAAAAAATAGTCGTTTGTAACGTTACTTTTGAAATAATTTACTAATGTAACGAATAGGTACAATACAAGGTAATATTGCGGCATTTGTTCTTTTACATGGAACGGCGCATTAAGAACCCAATTTATTGACTTTGATCAAATAACGTTTATTGAAGAATTTATCATTAAATGTATATAAATATATTATGTTTTTGTATAATATTACAATAAAAATTATGGATATCATTTAGGATTATCAAATTATACAAATTCACAATGTAGGTACTCTACTGGGGTTTTCCTATATTTGTACTTGTTAAGGTAGGTACCTATTAAATGTATCCAGGGGACAACGTAATTTAATTTTATTATTCGATCACAAAAAAAAAAAAAAATTGTTAGAAATAATAATATGTACCTATGTATTTAAAAATCGATATATGTGTTATGTATCTATTGTTTACATTCTGTTAAAAAAATAGTAATTTTTGGTTTTTTATTTTTTTATGCAAAACATAATATTTATTGATACTGTGATAGTAGGTTTATATACTATATAGTAATAAATTATCTGTATATAATGATCCAGATAATTAATTTAAAAATTACTATAATGACATACAAATTTTTTCATACATAGATATAAACAATAAATAATGATTATTTAATCATCGTATAATATAAAGTTACGTTCTTTATTTTATTAGTATTAAGACACAATTATTGATTAATTAATTATAGATGAATAATAATATGATCTTTATAAAATTATTGCAATAATGGCTAAAAAAATGTCCACCTCCTTGATCCGTCCTTACATACAATATAGGTACGTACTACTTTGTTATAGTGTTTTGCTTGTCTTTGTTAAACAAAAAATGCTGTGTTCGGTTTTCGGCTGTATATCCTAAAGTTAATATAAAACTTGTCCGGAACAAATCCATCGGTTTAGGTTTCTTTGTAGAAAATAATCACCACAACGATTTAAAAAACGGACTAATTATATTTTGTAATTGAAAACATTTTATTCCCCGTAAGTCGGCAACAATTTGGAGCAAATATTTTTCTGGCAGATTTTAATGAATTCGATTTAATGCACAAAAAGCGTATGTCCGATTCTAAAATGGTAGTTAAATTTGACCATAATTTACCGTAGGTTCAAAGCTATATTGTTACAAATATACAGTGCTATACAAAAGAATATATTTTGTGTTAAGAATTAAAATGAAAACACGAATAGTGGGCACAAAAACTCAGAATTCACAAGTAGCCAATGAGTATGTTCAGTGTTGTCTATTCGTAAGGCAAATAATACAAATTATAGGACGTTTATAAGACAAATATAATGTATAAAACATTTATTGAAAACTAAAATAACTAAAATAAAGATAAACACATACGCGTACACTGTGCATTTGTAGAAATGTACGTATATTTTTTAAGTCAAAACATTTTTTAGGTTGTATGGTTCTTTAACCATACTTTATAGTATAGTATCATAGTAGAATAATATTGTATGAACATATTTTTGGACTATATAGTCTTTTTACACGTATTATTTTAATCCACTATTTTTTTTGTAAAATAATAATATATAGTTACGATTCATTTACCTCGACAAGCTCCGTTCAAAATCGCTTTAATCAAATAAATTGCATTGCTTTCGAGTTCAAAACGTCCGTCAATTAATGTACCTGCCTATCTCTTAGATTGACTAAAAATTAAACGGGATAAATTTTGGTTAAAAATTTTTTCTCAACTATTAACGAATTTACGCTTTTTACGAGTGCGCAATAATCCTAATCCGTTTACACAGTCGTAATCATCCCGACCGGGAACGGACTCATCCCGCTCCCTCTACGCATAACTCCGGGAGGCAGTTAAGCGGGCTAAATGAATAGTTCGGCCGGCAAAAGTAGAAAATGTTGATGATATTTGTTTTTTTGTGCTTATTTTTGATGAGTTTCGAACAGAAGCGTTGTATTTTTTTTCCCAAATTTTCACCTCCCCCCCCCGCGCTCCTCTTCCTTGTGAATATTTCTTTGGGACGACCCTGTATAGGTGGACTCCGGTAAACGTTGAAAAATTACAATGTATTGCGTACAGACGAGGACTAAGTGAAAATTTACACCGCCCGTGTCCCCTTAAGTGGCGCGTAATTATTATACTATCGTTGCCCCGGTCGAACGGGTATATCATATCGTCCCTTGCCGTATACCATAGCGGTAGTATAATACGCACTCTTCTCGCCCGTGTGTGTTTATTGATTCGATAAACACTACACGAACTGTACGTACACTCCGTCTCTCTTTTTCCTCGGTGTTTCTCTCTCTGTCTCGGGTCCACAGGGTCGGTGGC
This sequence comes from Pemphigus obesinymphae, assembly GCA_025469235.1. NCBI lineage: Eukaryota > Metazoa > Arthropoda > Insecta > Hemiptera > Aphididae > Pemphigus > Pemphigus obesinymphae. The sequence goes on from JAIPRL010005711.1 coordinate 21,426, forward strand.
GGTTTGGATATATCAAGTAGGGTGCGTACACACACACGCGCTCGCCGCTGACTCCAGGTGGTGGTAATTGAGGGTAGAGATTATGGGTATATGCGTGCCAGATGGTTAAGACGGGTTACCAGCAAAGCCACAACGGGGTCCCTTGCCTATATATATATATATATATATATATATATATATACTGCACATACTATACCGAATGCGTGCGTACGTAGTAGTAGTATTATACGCACTACTACTACCGTTATACGCACTACTACTATTACGAATTACTCTCCTGGTGTGCGTGTGTATATATATTTCAATCAACAAATTAAACGGGTCGATGTACGCCTCCCATTCTATACCCTCCTCTTACTACCCCTCCGACCGCCCCTCGTCCGCGAGATACGCACCGTCCGTCAAACGTGATTTATAATAATAATAATTATTATTTCCCGTTCGCGATATCCGAAAAGAAGAGAGAAAAAAAAACACATACATTCGTGCATCGTACACACTACCCACAATACGACGAACACGGGGCGTAGAAGTGCAGTGTATGTTGTTGTTGTTGTTTTTTTGACTTATTATATTATTATAGTGCTTAAGGTTGGACAATATGCAAAAAAAAAATAAAAACGTATCTATTGTGTCTTGAGATACATTACCTATTTGAAAAAGATACAACATACAATATGTAATGGCCGAACCACGACGAATAGTTGGGAGAGAAGGTGATGGAGAAGAAAATACAATATATATAAATTTAAGTCGGCCACATCAAACATACAAGGTACTTGTAGTTATTTGTATTATCTTGAATTTGCTTTGTAACTCATATTAAATATTAAATAAAAATTATAATATACAATTCATCAATTACAATACGAGGACTAATAAAAATAATATTAAATTACAAAACAAAAGGTATTGGCGTCAATCGTGTCACTGTCTATGAGCGGTCAACGTCAATTGGCGTCATCCGTAGTACTGAATTTAAAGTGTTTATAATTCAGTTAACGTTAGCACCTATTCTTTTATTTTTGGTCAGCGTCTTCTATAGATATTGCCACAAATCTCAAAGTATACTTACACAAACCGTTTCTAAAAATAGATTGTTTTTCCCAAGACACTTATGGTATTACAAATATAACGTTTTTCCATTATTTACGGCTCTAAATATATATTTTGTTTAATTTTCTTGTCGAATTGAACCAGTGCGGACGTGTATAAAGTGAGTAGTTTTATTTTTATATAATTTATTTTTTCGTAAAACGTATTTGAAAAATATTTTTATTTCTTCTTCTTTCATTGGTTTTACTTTATTTGTTTAATTTTAACTATGGGCCATAATGATTCCGACAATACTAGTTCGTCTCGACCCAAGAGAATCTGTTCAAGAATTATTGACCGTCGTAATGAACGCGAAATCGAAAGACTTCTTTTTAATCTGACGACAAAAATGTTAAATACTCCGATTCTGGGAGCGAATATTTTAGTGATGGCGATTCTGATTCTTTGTCCATCTCAGACATTGAAAATTAAATTTCTAATGAAAAAATATTGAATGTCTTGAAATTGATGACATTTGGAATACAAATGAAAATGACTTGTCTTATTTGACGTTTGAAAAACAAAAAATAATACTTGTGGGTACTAATACCCGGAGAAGGTATACCTAATGTTGTAGTAGAATCAAAATTGAAATGTGGGGAAACAATTGCTGTATATTCCCAAGGAATAATTATAGTTGTAATAAAAATAGTTGGTAAATGGAAAGATAAATGGGATGTTATGTATATTTCTACTGAATTTAAAAAATACTTAGTATTTGCAAAAAATAAATAAGGCAAAGAAAAATTAATATCTCTCCTGTTTGTGTACATATTTTACGTTTTTAAAAATATATCTTATTAGTGTGTACATATTGATATTGATGGTGAAAAATTGATAGTAACACTGAAAATTTTTGTTACTGTGAAATGAACACTGTTTATGTGTTTGTGATTTTTCTTATGATAAAAACGCTGAGAAAAATTGACTAAAAAATAAAAAAGCAAAATTTAGTCATTTTGTTTTTACGCGGGAGTGAGAAATGTTATAAGTGGTTATTGTCCACTTTTTAAATTTCCCTGTAACTACTAATTTTGGGTGCTAAACGAACAAATACCTACTACTGATATAATAAAAGAAAATATATTTCCAAAAGTTTTGAGATTGGAAAATAAGGAAGGCCACTTTGTAAAAGATGCTGTATTTGTGCCAAAAATAAACTGCGGAAAGATTATATTACATATATCTGTACAGCTTGCCCAAGTAGTGCTTGTCTCTTTGTCTTGAACTCTATTTTGCGAAATATCATTCCTAATATCTTTATATACTTAAAACGCATAAAAACTAATATATTCTACTTATTGTAAACGAAGAATGATTTTTACTTTTATTTTTTATTTGTAAGAAATACCTATTGAATTTTTTATTTTTTTTTTGTTATAGAGGTGTGAAAAATGTATAGTATTTAGTATTTAAAATAATAGTATAAGAGATAAAAATATAAATTAATGTGATTATTTAATTTTCAAGCCTTCTTCCTTAAAGAAATGGTAAACCCCAATTGGCGTTGTTCAACATGTAAAGTGAACATTATTCAACAGTGCTGACTACGTCAAATGGCATCGAAGTAAATTATATTAGCTTTTTGCATACGCACACGGTGAGTGCTAATCATACAAGTGCTACTTTTGCCCAGCGATTGACTTTTTCAAGTTTGGAAATAAAAAGAAGTCGCACGGAGCCAAATCTGGTGAATAGGGGGGATGGGGCAGCAGTTCGTAGCCTAATTCGACCAATTTGGCCGTGGCGACGGCGGAGGTGTGAGCCGGTGCGTTGTCATAGTGGAAGAGGACTTTTTTCTTCGCCAAATGGGGCCGTTTTTTTTGCAATTTGGCGTCGAATCGGCCCAATAATTCGGTATAGTAGAGCCCTGTGATTGTTTTGCCCTTCTCCAGGTAGTCGATGTGGATCACACCTTGTGAATCCCAGAAAACGGTGGCCATCACCTTTCCGGCCGATAGGACAGTTTTCGCCTTCTTCGGAGCACGTTCGCCGGGTAAAGTCCACTGTTTTGACTGTTCCTTGGTCTCTGGTGTGTACCATGTTCCAGGATCCATGTTTCGTCGACGGTCACGATACGACGCAGAAACTCCTTCGGATTGCGCTTAAACAGCGTCAAACACTGCTTTGAAGTGGTCTCACGGTTGCGCTTGTTGTCCGGAGTGAGCAAACGCGGCACCCATCGTGCCGACAGCTTTCTCATGCCCAATATTTCATGCAGGATATGACCTACGCGGTCTTTTGAGATGCTTACTGTCCCAGCTATCTCGCGCACCTTCAATCGGCGGTCTGCCAATACGAGATCATGGACTTTTGTCACGTTTTCCTCTGCGGTAGCCGTTTTTGGGGCACCTGGGCGTGGCTCATCAAAAACCGACGTGCGACCACGTTGAAACTCGTTAAACCAATTTTTGACGGTCGCCATCGAAGGAGAAGAGTCACCGTACACAGCATCCAATCGCTCTTTGATTTCGCTGCGTGATTTCCCTTCCAAAAACAAGAATCGAATCACCGACCGATATTGTTCTTTTTCCATTGTTCTAAAATCTGCAGACAAGTCCTGTTTCACACGCGGTCAAAACAAAAATAAAAGTCCAATTCGGCTGAAATTTTAACAATAGCCGTCTACGACTATGTACTAAACGATAATGAATTTCTTTTGCGATAGTGTCATCATCTGGCGATAAGGCTAAGTACTTATCGGACCGCCCTCGTAGTATGGTACGCAGCAATCATTTTAATAAAATAATAATTTATATTTTTTTATATGTTGATGTTTAGATATCGCTTAGAAGCATTATACGTTATGTCGTATTTTTAATAAACTAAAATAATTAATTTTTAATAATTATATTTTAAAATTTTCATTATTTTATCATGGTTTTTATCAAAATTTCCGGTAACATATAGATATTTATATAATATATACCTAATAAGTGTTTATTAAGTACAAGTATTAAAATTAACTTTTCACTTTTACTGATTATGATTTACGACAATTTATGTCGAATCTATCTCTTCTCAATGTTTATAATATTAAACTTGGAGAAATAGTTTCTATGTTATATTTTTCAAGTCGACTTTTTTATTTTACAATTTTCAGTATATGTACATAGAAAAATATATATAAGCTCTATATAAGAGTTGTATATATCTACTACATAGGTAGATACAAGATACAATTATTATATTTGAAATATTTCCTAACCCTGATAGTACTAATTCTATAGGAGTCATGGTTAAAGTCATTGTCTATACCAGAGGGCATCAACTAGTGGACCACGGACCAATTTTTTACAGTACCTTATGGTCACGTAAATAAATTCTTATATACCGGTTCCACCTTGCAATTTCTCTATAGTCGACCGCCGTATCTACATTGGCATATTATCATTTTCAAACCGACTATGACATTTTGGTAGAAAATTATTACGATGTTTTAGACCGCGGAAAGTTTGGCGAGTTTCAAAACGAACCTTCATGGAAACTAATTGGTGACGGCTGGTCTATACCTACACAATATCCTATTAAATAAGTAGATAAATAAATTGGTTCAGGATGAAAAAAATATGAACCCAGTTTATCCAAATTCGACTTTTTCAGGAATACGATATTATACGATAGTAAACGTTTTTAATCGATTTTATATTTACTAATTTTAATATTTCCTGAAGTCTATGACTTAATTATAGGATATCCAGACGTCTCGTATTTCGCTTATCTCAAAATATATATTCTGTACTTTATATAATTAGGAATAAGTCATTTTAATTCTGGTCGATTAAAGGGATTTAAGGGAAGGGATTTAACTTTAATACAAACATTAAAATATTTAAATTATTTTAGTAATTGAACTATAGATTAATAAAAATCATTAAAAACTTGATAAGTACCATAGGAAATACAAACATTTAAATTAACATCAAATACTTATATATATTTTTTTAAAAGGTAAAAAAAATTTAGAATTATCTGTTATTTTTTTCGCATAAAAAACAATTACAAACAACACACAATTTCAAAATTCTAAATTCAAAGTGATAGTGATCTTTACATTGTTTGGCAAAGAGTGAATGACTGTACCATATCCATCGAAAGGTTTGATGCATATATCATGTAGGAAATTAAATTCAATTTTATTCGTTATAATCTTTAAATTGTTTGTATGGGTTTTATTTAAAAGTATAGGGGAAGTGGTGGTAATATGGACTGGTTTTTTATTTTGGATAAAAAACTAAATTTTAAATGTAGATATTGTATTATTAATCATCAGTACAATTAACAAATATGTTTGTTGTAATGCAATAAGAATAATTATGGAATAAAAATGGAACCGTTCCATGATACATTATAATTTTAGAACACACTGCGTTTTATGTGTTGTAGAAAGTGGGGTGGTAAAATGAAACAAGTGTAAGAATATATGCAAAATGTTTTATTTTAGGTAAAATTACATTAAAATTATACTATATTATAATTATACTAATTTTTACTTATTTTTTATGCACAGAAGTCACAAATGAAATTTTCATTTTCGCACCCACTGCATAACATGTGGGCCCATTTCTGGCACATCCCACATTGAATCCAAAGTTCTCCAGATTTTGATTTTTTGAATGTCTCGCCACAAAAAAGACAGTCTGCATCATCTTTCGCTGGAACTTCTTGTCCAATAGTTTCTGATATGTTTGAGCTTCCAGAAGAGAGACGCCTTCCTATTTTTTCCTCGTCGCTCGAAGTTTTATCTCCATTTTTCCTTTTCTTGGAAAATATTCTTCGTTTTCCAATTTTTGTGTTCTGGGCCGTTCCTTTGCTGGTTTCTGGTTGACCAATCTGGTTATTGTCGCTGACGGTTGCTATGTGAGCGGTTACCCCCTTTTTTCTCCTTTTTTATCAAGTGACGATTTTAAAGCATCTTTATATGGAGAAGTTGTTATAATAGTGGCTGAAAGTGGTTTCCGTCCTCTGTTTGATGTTTTCTTCTTTTTTACACTTGGAACTGACGAGATGTCTTGTGGATTTATGTAGGTTACAGATGTCTATGAACTTTTAGCTTCCTCTCCTGTTCTCCTTTCCAATTCAGAAGGTTGGTCATCATCATCATCCATGTCGTCATTTTCCTCAAGAAGTTCATCATTATCTGGAACATTTACTGCTTCATGTTGAGCTGCAATGAAGTCTGACTCGGAGAATATGTTCCTATTTAATGGATATATCCCAGTGCATTTAAAACCACTAACTGCTATTGCCCCAGTTTGAATCTTGAGATATGCATTTGCAAACTTTTCAGCAATATCATATGTGTCCATCCCACCTGTTCTCAGTGCCTGTCTAAACTCTTCACTATAATATGTCTTTAGGGGACCCATAAATGTTCTGTCTAAAGGCTGAAGTTTGTGAGTGGTATGAGGTGGTAAGACTAGGATCGTTACATAGTTATCTTTTGTCTTTAAAATAACATCCAGGTTCCTTGTATGAGAAAAGTGTCCGTCCAGTATAAGTAAAACTGGAGATTCAGATGTTGGTTTTGTATGCTCAATAAAATGGGAAAACCATTCGGTAAAAAGGTATGACTGCACCCAGCCTGATGGATGACATTTGCCTATAGCTCCGGGGGGTCCCCTCTTCATCAATCTGTCTGTCTAGTTAGTGCGTGGAAAAATCATCATCGGGGGAATGAAATTTCCTCCTGCACTCATACAAACAATGATAGTTATAAGACTTCCCCTCTCTGCTGCAGTTAGAGCTCCTATTTGTTTTTTTCCTTTCATACCAATCACATGCGGAAGTTTACTCTGCACTATACTCAGACCCGATTCGTCTACATTATAGATTCGATTTGGAGGATAATGATTCTTTGCGTATTCCATTTCCAGAAGATCAAAAAAGTTTATAACACTATCTTTGTTAAATCCGATGGCTCTGGCAAGTGATGTCCCTTCAGGTTTTCTAACTGACAACTGATGTTTATGTCGATTCATAAAATGGTCAAACCAAGCTCTCCCAGCCATACTATCATTGAAGTTGTTGCTGATCCCATTTCTAACTGCTAGCTGATAAGCCATTCGCCTTATATCATTTCGAGTGAGTCCATAAAACTGCTTCTCCATCAATAAACAATATTTCACTAGTTCATTCTCGATTTGTATAGGAAGAGTAGGTTTTCTTCCTAATTGTTTTTTTACTAGAATCTGTGGTTCAATATCATATTTAGCTACCTTTCTAAAAAGTGTAGCTTTGGGTACATTGAAACAACGTGCTGCTTCGCTTAAAGTTTTATTTTTTCCCCGCACAGAAGATATTGCATTTAACATATCTTCTGATCGCCATTTCTGCCTTAGCCCCTTATTTTCTGGTCCTAATTTCTTTCTTGGCATAGTGACACCTAAAAAAACGGATAGGTCAGCCGGTTAGCTCGTTCCGTTGAGAATCTAAAAGAGGGGTTGTATTATGGAACAGTCTGTTTCATATTAACACCCGACACCATTTTTAAATATATTTCAATATTTAGAATTTAAAAAATATGATATTAAATAAATATCCCTAACATTTTGAAGTTCAATAATATTAATTATAATAATAATAATAATAATAATTACTATCTTATAAACTAATAATAATAGATTTTATTTACTACTAAAGATACGAAAAAAAATATTGAATCTTACCTTCCGAAAAGTTTTGTTGGTTGTAAAACAGCACACTTTTATTTATGACCGCATGCAACGTCATACTGACGCCTGCCAGCTCTGAAGACGAAAACGTAATATAACCGTCATATTTACGACAGGTATCGGCAGGTACCTGCAAGTCTTAGACCAATAATGTACTGTTTCATATTACAACCCTGTTTCATATTACCACCACTTCACCTAATATTTTTATATGTTATATTATGTATTTTATTTTTATTTTCGTTTAACAATTCCAATTTTTGGTATTTGTAAAATGTAATTAATTACTATTTATTGTAAATCAAATAGTAAATTCCCTCCAAAAAAATAAAAAACATAATATAACATATACAAATAAAAAATAAAAATAATAATACATGCAAAATATGTAGTTTGATTGAATTTTCCACAAATATTTTTTGGTTTTTTGTGTTTTAAGTACCATTGATGAGCCAGTTTCTTTATTTGATCATGTTCTTCTTGTTGGGCAGATCTTTTCTCATGTAGTATACTATTAACTTCAGTACACCAGTGGTTGATAAATAGTTTTACAATAGATCTTATAATTTTCATAATATAATATAATATATATAATATTATATATATATATAATTTATAAATTTCAGTCAAACTACTATTTTGAATAAAATTATCATAAAATTATTGTAATTATTATAAATTAAATTAATTTACAGTTTTAATTTTAACAGTATTTTTATTACTATTTTGAATATATGATTAATAATAACAGATAATAGAAAACTTTAAAGATATTCTACTAAATCTAAATATTATGGGAGTCATTCGGACAATGTGCCGGTGCCAGTCCATTTTCCTTATTTTGGATTTTCGAAAAAACCAAGGGGTAGCAAATTCCAAAAATGACTTAGCAAAATCTAGCAAATTCGTAACAAAATTTTGACACCGATTTGGAGTCATTCGGACAATGTGCCGGTGCCAGTCTATTTTCCTTATTTTGGATATCCGGAAAAACCAAAGGGTAGCAAATTCCAAAAATGAACTAGCGAAATCTAGCAAATTCGTAACAAAATTTTGACATCGATTTGGAGTCATTCGGACAATGTGCCGGTGCCAGTCTATTTTCCTTATTTTGGATTTCCGGAAAAACCGAAGGGTAGCAAATTCCAAAAATGACCTAACAAAATCTAGCAAATTTGTAACAACATTTTGACACCGATTTGGAGTCATTGGGACAATGTGCCGGTGCTGTATTAAGTTGGCACCGGCAAATTTGTTTTTTGATTTACACGGAATTGAGACTATAGCAAAATCTAAAAATAGCCTAGCAAAATCTAGCAAATTCCTAGCAATTTTTAAATACTATTTTTAAGGTTCTAGCATAATGTGCCGGTGCCAACTTGACGGACGTGATATTATAACATATGTGTCTCTCTCTGGTTTCAATCCGTAGATTGGTTTGCAGCCATCTTCCAGTCTTCCCTCTTATCCGCCTTCCTTTTCATTTCCACATATGAGTCACATCCTTGGTCCTTTATTATCTGTTGAATGAATTC